>JAXLNS010000007.1:4952880-4988108 GCA_037215915.1 Pantherophis vulpinus
TAATACAGATGATAGATAGATAGATAGATAGATAGATAGATAGATAGATAGATAGATAGATAGACAGATAAATAGATATATAATACATAGATGATAGATAGATATAGATAGATAATACTTAGATGATTAGATAGATAGACAGACAGACACAGAAAGAGAAAGAAGATGGATGATAAATAGATGACAGTTGGTTGATAGATGATAGATAGATAGATAGATAGATAGATAGATAGATAGATAGATAGATAGATAAACAGATAGATAATACATAGATGATAGATAGACAGATAGATATAGATAGATAATACATAGATGATTAGATAGATAGATAGACAGACAGACACAGAAAGAGATAGATAGAAGATGGATGATAAATAGATGATAGATAGGTTGACTCAGCCTTCCATCCTCCCGAGGTGGGTAAAATGAAGACCCAGATTCTTGGGGGCAATAGGCTGACTCTGTAAACTGCTTAGAGAGGGCTGTAAAAGCACTATGAAGCAGTATATAAGTGCTATTGCTATAGATGGATGGGTGGTTGGATAGATAAAGATCGATCGATAGATCAATCAATAGATAAATAGATCGATCGATCAATCAATCGATAGATAGATCGATAGACAGACAGACAGACAGATAGATGATAGACAAACAGATAGATATATAGATGATAAATAGATATTAGAAAGATAGGTAGATAAGCAGGCCGGCAGACAGATAGATGATAAAGGCAAAGAGAGAGAGAGAGAGAGAGGGAGAGAGGGAGAGAGATGAGAAGACAGACAGACAGACAGACAGACAGACAGACAGACAGACAGACAGACAGACAGACAGACAACTCTTAATCAGGATTTGAATTCACCCAGTGCATGGCTTTAATACTTAATAGGAAAGGAAGTCTACAGATGTTATGGAGAAACATCCTGCTTTTTTGCTAACATAATTGTTCCTTCAAAAATAAAAATGTCAGAGTATTTTATTTGCATATGTGCCCAGCAGGAGCACTAGGGATATTGTTGGGCGCAGAAAAGAGTTTTAGATCAAGAATCAAAGGAAAAGAAGATTTCACAAGTCGCTTCCTTTCTTTTTTTCTTTTTTTTTTAAAAAAGAAGAAGTTTGTTCGAGTTCTTTTTAGCTTTTGCCAACAGACCAGAAAACAAAATCGACCGTCTTAACTTTTTGCCGCTTGGTCCAAGAAATGCACTTCATCAGCGAGAACAGGAACAAAAGTAGGAGAAGAAAGGGTGAAATAAGCAACACGCTTGGAAGGCTATTAATCTTACTTCCTGTAGAAGCTTGTTCAGTAAAAGAAGCACACATGCACACACATACAAAAGTTGAATATTTTCCATCTTGTTTCCTAACTGGCTTTTTGTGGCTTGGTCTCTTTCCTCACCTTTGTTGCTGGCAAACTGTTCTAGGAACCCATCTTAATCGTTCGTGGGGATACAGGTGTTGTGGTCTGCCAGCAGCCTGCAGAGCTGGCAGCGAAGTCGGACAGTGAGGAGGCTGGGGAGAAACATGGGCCAGTCCTGGAGTCTGGGGAAGTCTCAGATGAGGGCTCTGCATCAGAGGCACAGATGGGGCCAGGGTCATCTGGGAGTGATGCGTGGACTCCGGAGCCCCCAGAGTTGGATAGCAGAGAGGCAGAGGAACAGGAGAAGCCTGTTCCTAGTGCATGCATGCGCAGAGCTGCCAGAAGGCAAGAGCAGCTAAAGCAAAGGGGACGACTCGGGAGTAAGGCCAGGAGATGATTGGCCCCTCCCATAAAGTTTAAAAAAGAAACAAAGGCACTTGGGGCTTTTTGCAGGAAAGCAACATTGCTAACTCTGTTTCCAGTCGGCATCTCTTGTTTGTTTCTGAACTTTGTGGGGCTTTGTCAAGTAAGGCCTTTGGCAGGGTGTCAAAGGAGATAAAGGTGGGTGATTATCCCAAAGGACTTCTTCCGAAGGACTTGTTTTGCAACTAATTGGGACTCAGCTGGAATGAACGTAATTCTTAGTTGTTACAATAAAATAGGTTTGCTTGGGACTAATTGTGTCTTGTCAGTAAGCCTAGGTCACAAGAACAGGCAGGGGTGGGATTCAGCCGGTTCAGACCGGTTCAGGAGAACCGGTAGTTGTGACCTGTGGGTGCAGTGGAGGTGGGGTGGGGGTGGGGATGGGGATGGGGTGGGGGTGGGCCCGCCCCCGCCCCCGCCCACCTACCCCGGTGTTATGTCATCTTATTTAGCTGTGTTTTTAAAGCCACACATGTTTGCAAGTGTGCATGCGAGCAAAGTGGGGGTTGCACCCATGTGCGCATGCATGTTCACATTTTTGGTGCTGGGGCAAGCCAGTTGTTAATTTATGTGAAGCCCACCTCTGGATACAGGTTGTTGTGCATTACGACCCCCAAATTTCTGTTGCTAAGCAAAACAATCGTTATCTGAGCTTTGCCCTATTTTACGACCTTTCTTGGCCGCAGTGGTTAAGTGAATGGCTGTGGTTGTTAAGTAAGTCACAGGGTTGTTAAGTGAATCTTCCCCATTGCTTGTCAGGAGGTTGCAAAAGGGGAATGACGTGACCTCGGGACACTGCCACCGTCGTAAATACGAGCCAGTGGCCAAGCGTCTGAATTTGGATCACATGACTGTGAGGATACTGCAGGGCCATACGTGTGAAAAACGGTCATACGTCACATTTTTCAGTGCCATTGCAATTTCAAACTGTCACTAAATGAATGGTTGTAAGTCGAGGACTACCTGTGGATGACTCCAGCTGAGTTTGGCAGGGAGCAAAGTCGATTTTGATGTGTCTGCTTCCCAATCCATGTCTCCGCTTACAATTTTAAAAAAATCAGATTTAGCTCTCATGTTTTTTTGACCTGTTCCCATTCGTGACCCCATTAAAATATGAGATTAATTTCCTGGAAGGGAAGAGATTAAAACCCAAGAGAGCTGCAGTTACACGAGCCAGAGTTTGCCTTTGCAAAGTTCTATAACCATTCATTTAGTGACCGTTGGAAGTTACTGAACGGCACTGAAAAAAATGACTTCGGACCGTTTTTCACACTTACGACCATTGAGGCATCCCCCCCATGGTCATGTGACCAAAATTTGGGCGCTTGGCAACTGGCTGTAGTTTTTCTACATTCGTGTTTCTCGATTTTGGCAGCTTTAAGACACGTGGACTTCAACTCCCAGAATTCTCCAGGCAGCGTGGCTGGCTAGGGAATTCTGGGAGTTGAAGTCTGCATGTCTTAAAGTTGCCTGAGAAATTCATTTGGATTATGGGCCCTTCAAGGGAGAAGGCCTGGGACTAAATTTCTCTCCTCCAACACTTCTCTGTTGATTTGACCTCTTCCATGCTGATTGGGGGATTCTGGGAGTTGAAGTCCGCGTGTCTTAAAGTTGCCATTGCTGGACTACAGGCCTTTCAGTAACAGGGAGAAGGCCTGGGCCTAGATTTCTCTCCTCAAAACCTCTTTGTTGATTTGAAATCTTCCATGTTGGCTGGGGGATTCTGGGAATTGAAGTCTCTGTGTCTTAAAGTTGCCATTACTGGACTACAGGCCCTTCAGTAACAGGGAGAAAGCCTGGGCCTAGATTTCTTTCCTTAAAACCTCTCTATTGATTTGAAATCTTCCATGTTGGCTGGGGGATTCTGGGAGTTGAAGTCCACGCATCTTAAAGTTGCTATTGCTGAAAAACTCATTTGGGCTATGGGCCCTTCAGTAACAGGGAGAAAGCCTGGGCCTAGATTTCTCTCCTCAAAACCTCTCTGTTGATTTGAAATCTTCCATGTTGACTGGGGGGATTCTGGGAGTTGAAGTCTCTGTGTCTTAAAATTGCCATTGCTGGACTACAGGCCCCTCAATAACAGGGAGAAGGCCTGGGCCTAGGTTTCTCTCCTCAAAACCTCTCTGTTGATTTGACTTCTTCCAGGCTGGCTGGGGGGATTCTGGGAGTTGAAGTCCGCATGTCTTAAAGTTGCCATTGTTGAGAAACTCATCCAGCTGGGGAATTCTGGGAGTCGAAGTCCATGCAATCTTCAAGTGGCTGAACTTGAGAAATCTCTGCTCTAGAAGAAATATTCTGCTTTTTTTAAAAAAAAAAAACTTTCTGTGCTGAGTGTATTAACTAGAATTGATTGCAGCAGCTCCGGAGGGAGCAAAGTCACATTGGAAGAAAACGCTTGTGATTCTAGGCACAGCCTGCGCTGTTTCAAGCAGAGAACGATCTGAAGGGATGTGTCTTTCTATGTGTGTGTGTATGTGTGGTGAAGTAAGCTTGCTGAAGCCGAGCAAAGCTGGCTCCAAAGGATGTCTGGATGATGGATTGCTTGCTGGTTGGGTGTCCTACGTTGCCCTCCCCACCGATATTCCCAGGCACCTAACTAAATATCACTGGGGCTTCTTCTCAGCCGTCGCCGAGCTGAATTCGTGCATCGCATTAGCGTTTCCAGCAGAATTCAAAGCCAGAGGTTTGGGGGCTTTCCAGGATGTACAGGGAATGGAGCCCCAAAATGAGGACAGGTGGAGATTTCACCTGTGTAGAGAAGAGCGACAAAGATGATTAGGGGACTGGAGGCCAAAACATACATCTGCAAGAAAACAGTCAAGATCAGAGAGCACCAGAGATGGTATTCAGCTGATTCGAACCAGTTCGCCTGAACCGGTAGCGGAAATCGTGGGTGAGCCTGCCCCCCTGCCTTGGCTATATGCCATTCTATTTAGGCATGTTTTTGAGGCTAGGTGCATGCGCGGAAGGCATGCGCATGAGCAAAGTGCATGAGCGAAAGGCCGAGTGCATGTATGGAAGGCAGACGTGCGCGACCGGGTGTGCATGCACAAAGCGAGCGTGCGCACAGGGGCCGAACCAGTAGTGACATAATCTGAAACCTACCGCTGGAGGGCACCAAGGACTAGTCCCTATAGGGACTAGCAAGATTTCAGAAGTGGTTTGCCATTGCCTGCTTCCCAGGGCTGAGAGGGAATGACTGGCCCAGAGTCATCCAGCTGTCTTTGTGCCTAAGACAGGACTAGTTGAACTCACTGTGTCCTGGTGATTATGTTGTGTCCTAGGCTTCCTGAGTCATTAAAACACACGAGTAGTCCCAAAAACCTCTTTTATTGCAACAACTGTGAATTACGTTCATTCACAGCTGAGTCCCAATTAGTTGCAAAAAGTCCTTCGGGATAATCACCAACCTTTATCTCCCTTGACACTCTGCCAAAGACTTACTTGGCAAAGCCACACGGAGTCCAGAATCAAACAGAGATGCCGACTGGGAACAGAATTAACAACGTTTCTTTCCTGCAAAGTACCCACGTGCCTTTGCTCCTCTTTTAAGCCTTATGGGAGGGGCCAATCATCTCCAGGCCTTACTCCTGAGTTGTCTCTTTTATTTTAACTGTTCGTGCCTTCTGGCAGCTCTGTGCACGCACACACTAGGAACAGGCTCCTCCTGTTCCTCTGCCTCTCTGCTGTCCAACTCTGGAGGCTCCGGAGTCAGTGCATCACTCCCAGATGGCCCTGGCCCCTTCTCTGCCTCCGATGCAGAGCCCTCTTCTGGGTCTTCCCCAGACTCTAGGACTGGCCCATGTTCCTTCCCAGCCTCCTCACTGTCCGACTCCGCTGCCAGCTCTGCAGGCTCCTGGTGGATCACAACAGATTAGCCTAAAGTCAGCCAGCCGGCTTTCATGGCTAAGTCAGGACTAGAACTCACCATCTCCTGGTGATTGGCCCAAAGTTAGTCAACTGGCTTTCATGGATAAGGTGGGACTAGAACTCACAGTCTCCTGGCTTCTACCCCAATGTTTTAGCCATTGCACCTAACTGAGTTTAGCATGTTACATGAATCCAGAAAAGGAGTTAGTCCAGTAACTAAATCATGTTTCTTTCTGTGAGCCTTTTTCCCTTTCCCTTTCTTTGCAAATCCAACAATCTTTTTTTTTTTTTAATTTTAAGTTTGATGTAAAGTCTGTTTCCTGGCTGAGCTTGGCAGACGATGGCTGTTTTATCAATGCATTTTAATTTAGCGGGGTGAAGCTTTGAATGGCTGATTTGATTCAAAGGAGATTAGATCGAATCATCCCTTCTAGTTGATTCCGGGCATCAAATCAAATTAAACCTGGCACTTCCTAATTGCTTCAGAGAGAGGGAAAGATGACTCAGAGATTCGGTAACGCTTCTCGCACTTTCTGGCTCTGCAAAAATCTCATACTTTTAAAGAGATTTCAATTCTTCCTTAGGTTACCAAAGAGGAGAGGCTGAACGGCGGTAGGATCTGCTCTCCAGTATTGACATAAATGTTATCCTAGCAGCAGCAGCCAAAAAAGCCAATGCAATCCTAAATTGCTTTAACAGGGGGATACAATCAAGATTAAGGGAGGTACTAATACCACTCTGTAAAGCCCTAGTAAGACCACACCTAGAGTACTGCATCCAGTTTTGGTCAACACACTATAAAAAGAGATGTTGAGACTCTAGAAAGAGTGCAGAGAAGAGCAACCAGGATGATGAGGGGACTGGAGGCTAAAACATATGAAGAACGGTTGCAGGAACTGGGCATGGCTAGTCTAGTGAAGAGAAGGACCAGGGGAGACAGGATAGCATCTTCCAATACTTGAGGGGCTGCCACAGAGAAGAGGGGGTCAAGCTATTTTCCAGAGCACCTGAAGGCCAGACAAGGAATAATGATTAGAAACTGACCAAGGAGAGATTCAACCTAGAAATGAGGAGAAACTTTCTGACAATCAACCAATGGAACAGAAGTTGCCTTCAGAAGTGGTGGGAGCTTCATCACTTGAGACTTTCAAAGAAAGATTGAACTGCCATTTGTCAGAAATGGTGTAGGGTCTCTTGCTTGAGTGGGGGGGTTGGACTAGATGACCTGCAAGGTCCCTTCCAACTCTGTTAATCTAATCTAAAACCTGACTTTTAAAGCTGCTTTTTGTCCTTTGATGCTTCATCCTTCGACTAGAATTTGTTTAGGGAGGCTGGCTTGGAAGTGATGCTCAGATTTATTCTATATTTATTCTATTTATTCTAATTTTGTGTGATCCTCTATCTTTCTCCAATAGCAATAGCACGTAGACTTATATACCGCTTGCTAAGGATATTGTTGTTGTGTTACCAACCAGCAGAGTGTAGAGCACAGAGAAACGTTGGTGAGAGCAATGAATAAGAGATGTGCAAACTGGTTTATCAAAAGTTTACTTTATAGTGAAAAAACAACCTCATAGTCTTTAAATCAATCCAAGTCTTTGCCAGTTAAATCAGTCCAGTGATACAAAAAGCTTCTTACCACACAAACAGTAGTTGGTTAGAATAACAAACTCACTCTGGTAACAAACCACGATGGTAGCAGATCCATCCACCGATGATAGCACAATGGATAGCAACTCCACACACTATGGTAGCTTATCATTAACTGAATACTTTACAGTACCTTTCTTAAATACGTTTACAACTAATTACAGCATGACTCAGCATTACAATGAATCAGCAGTACAACTTTAAAGTCACATAATACATTTTCAGATTAAAGTTACAGTACACATATATTGCCTGGACAACTTGTTAGGCTCAAACCATATCCTAACACCGCTTCACAGTGCTTTTACAGCCCTCTCTAAGCGGTTTACAGAGTCAGCCTCTTGCCCCCAACAATCTGGGTCCTCATTTTACCGACCTAGAATGATGGAAGGCTGAGTCAACCTTGAGCCGGTGGGACTTGAACTGCCAAATTGCTGGCAATCAGCAGCCAGCAGAAGTAGCCTGCAGTACTGCACTCTAACCACTGTGCCACCACGGCGCTTCAAAACTCATCATTTTGTACAGTGATACTCAACTGCTTTGAATTTGGCGTTCGACACATTTTGATGTGAAAATTTTGTCCCGGTACTCAACGTTTGTTTGGTACTCAACGCGCAACATGCAACTTGTCAGTATCGGCTGACTTGTGACTCACTACATTGTTCCTTAGGGGAAAAAAATTGTTTGGCACTCATCACACCTCCTGGAATCAATTAACAATGAATATTGAGGTACCACTCAATATTTCGTATCCAGAATCCAAAATAACAGAGTTAGAAGGGATCTTGGAGGTCATCTAGTCCAATCCCCTGCTCAAGCAGGAGATCCTATACCCATTTCAGACAAATGGTTGTCCGGTCTCTTCTTAAAAGCCTCCAGTGATGAAACGCCCCAAAACTTCTGGAGGCAAGGAGTTCCACTGGTTAATTGTTCTCACTGTCAGAAATTTTCTCCTTCTTTTCTAGGTTGCTTCTCTCCTTGATCAGTTTCCTTCCTTAACTTTCAATCAGCAGGTAGTCCTTGACTTACAAACACAGTTGGGACCACAATTTCTAAGCAAGGAGGTTGTTAAGTCAGTCGCACCCAATTTTACACAACCTTATTTTTGTAATCGTTGTTTAAGCAAATCACCGTGGTCCTTCAGCAAAGGTGGCTTTCTTCATTGACTTTGCTACTCCGAAGTTGGCTAATTAGCTTCCTAACAGTGAGAACAATTAATCAGAGGACCTGCTGGCCTGGCCTCCAGAAGTTGTGGGTGCTTCATCACTGGAGGCTTTTAAGAAGAGTCTGGACGGCCACTTGTCTGAAATGGTTTAGGGTTCCTTCTCAAGCAGGGGGTTAGACTAGAGGACCTCCAAGTGTCCCTTCCAACTCTGTCATTCTATGTTCAACAAAAGCTGTGTGGACTTCAAGCTTGCTTTCAAAGCTTCGTCTCACTCAGATCTTGCCAATTAATTGGAAGGGCAGGTGGCTGTCAAAATTTTCCTCTATTTCCCCCCCCCCCCCCCCGCTCATATTTCTACCACCTCCCACAGGTCAGACAAATTAGGAAAGACTTGAAGTTGTTTTGTCACTGAGTGAGAAGCAAACATTTTATTTTGTTCCAGCTTCTCGATGTCTGAAGGAGGCATTTGCATCCTTCATTCAGGAGTCTTGGGATTTTTTTTTTTAAAAAAAAAATTTTTTTTAATGGCTTTGGTTAGCAGCCAGACAATATCATCCCTGCTGTGTGTTCATTGCCTTCTTCAGTTCTGCTTTGGATTTGTTGAAGATCCTGCAATCAATACTCAGAATGGTGCACTCTGCAAGTGTGTGTGTGTGTGTGTGTGTGTGTGAGCGAGCAAGAGAGAGAGAACTATATCTATTATCTATCTATCATCTCTCTGTCTGTCTATCTATCTAGAGAGAGAGATCTATATCTATATCTATTTATCATCTATTTTACATCTCTATCTAAAGAGAGAGGAATCTATATCTATATATCTCTATCAACTCATCTATCTATCTATCTATCTATCTATCTATTTATCTCTATTTCTATCTGTCTCTCTTTCTCTCTATTATCTATCATCTATCTATCTATCTATCTATCTATCTATCTATCTATCTATCTATCTATCTATCTATAACATCTAGCTATCATCTTTCATCTATCTAGAGAGATATATCTATATCTATCATCTATCTTTTATCTATCTATTGAGAGAGATCTAGATCTATATATCTATCATCTATCTATCATCTTTCATCTATCTATCTATCTAAAGAGAGAGAGAGGGAAAATGAGAGGGAAGGAATGAGAGAATGAGAGAAAGAGAATGAATGAGAACGAGAGAAGAGAGAAAGAGGATGAGAGAGAAAAATGTGGAGGAGAGGAGAAGAGAAGAGAAGGAGAGAGAGACAGAGAAGGAGAGAGAAAATTGGAGAAAGATAATTAGAACAGGAGGAAAGAATGAGAGGGAGAATGAGGGACTGAGGGAATGGGAGAGTAAAAATGAGAGGGAGAGAAGAAGAGAGAGAATGAGGAGAGAATGAGAGAGAAAATGAGAGAATGAGAATGAGGGAGGGAAAGAAAGAAGGAGAGTGAATGACAGAAGAAGAGAGAAAATGAGAGAAGGAGAATTACACAGAGGAGAGGAAAGAATGAAAGAGAGAATGAGGGACTGAGAGAGAGAATGAGAAAAAGAGAGAAAAATGAGAGAAGGAAAGACGAGAATGTGAGAGAGAAAAGGAGAGGAGAGAATTTGAGAGAATGAGAGAGAATGAGAAAGAAAGAATGACAGGATCAGAAAAAGAGAGAAAGAACAAGAGAGAGAGACAAGGAGAGCAAGAAGGAGAGAATGAGAGAGAATGAGAGACACAGAGAGGCCATTTTGATGTATCCCTGCAGCCTGAAATCTAGCTCTCAGATGTTCAGTTATCTTCCGTTGCATCTGCTTCGGACCTGGATCCAAATTTTCTCCTGTGGAAGAAATTGGGAACTCCTGAGGGCCTCCATTTTGCACACTGCGCCGCCTCGTCTTCTCCAGACAAAGTTGCAAAGCACGCCCGACAGGACTCGGCGGCTCTCCTCCATGTTGTCAAGAAGGCCCCGCCTGGCCTGCCCGTCATTTGTCCCCCGCCAATCCCCTCCGGAAAGCCGGTCCAAATGGCAGCGGTAATGGTGTCTTCTTCGGAGAAGCATGGCCTTCCCCACCTCACCCCTCCCCACCCCCAATGACGGTTTCTTATGGAAAGACCCACATTACAATAATTGCCTCGGTTCTGCTCGGCTCTTTCTCAGATCTTTTCCTGTCGTCCTTGTCAACCAAAGTTGGGAGGAAAATTCAGCCATGCCAGGAAAAAAAAAAGAAAGAAAAAAAACAGCATCGAAGCTTGGTTTTCGGCCAAGACGCCGAATGTGCGGTTGTGACAGAAGGATGCTCGGGGACTGATTAAAAGGAATCGGGCCTGGCTGAGCCATCGGACAGCTGGAAGAGGGTCCTGGATAGGGGCAACCAACCCCAACATGTCAAACTGGGCCAGAAACAGCTGAGTTGCTTCATTTCAACCGTGTGACTCTTTTTAAGATTTGGAGCTTGTAAAAGCCATCAGGAAACGGTGGAAATGGGACAATGTCAGCCTAAAACAGTGTTTCTCAACCTTGGTAGCTTGAAGAGGGGTGGACTTCAACTCCCAGAATCCCCCAGCCACCGCTGGCTGGGGGATTCTGGGAGTTGAAGTCCACCCATCTTCAAGCTTCCAAGGTTGAGAAACACTGGCCTAAAATAAAGAGATGTGAAACTTCTTTAAAAAAAAAAAAAGAGTTTTTAATTGAACGTTTTCCAAGTTTAAAAGCCACAAGTAATTCTTTTTTAATGTAAATTTTAATGTAAATTTTAATTCGTTCTTAACCTGGGGTTTTAAATTTGTCTTGGGCAAAATTGATTTAATTCGATTTTACTTCTGTTCTTAATTTTTGTATTTTTCGTGTTTTATTCTGTGCCTGTTCACCGCCCTGAGTCCTTCGGGAGTAGGGCAGTATACAAATTAAATAAAATGAAAAAAAAAAAAAAAGGAAAAAGAAAAAATACAAATACAAAAACAAATAAAAGTGCAAACAACACGCATATTCTGCTTTTGTAATTCGCTCTTCAATGTTTGCCTTCTCATATATTGAACAATTCTGGTAACAGTATAATAACGATGTTGTAATAATATAGTATGTTCTGATTATACAAAAATACATTTTATACATTTATCTTTATATTAACATCAATAATTTTCGAAGTTTTGTGTCTTGTTTTGGCTTCTCTTCTCTAGCCATTTGTACGATCTACTCCAAATTTTATAATAGTCCGTCTCTTCTCTTTCTTTTAACTGAGATGTGAAACTCCTATATGCGTGTGTGGGAGAGAGGTGGGGTTCTTTCTCCATCCCATAAATGAGCAGCAAATATGTCTTCTTTCCTACAGGAAATCCTTCTCAACTTACTCAACTGTTCGTTGAGCAACCGTTGGAAGTTACGATGGCATGGACAAAAAAGTGACTTAAGATCGTTTTTCTCACACTTAACAACTGTTGCAGCATCCCCAGGAATTCAGCTGCTTGGCAACTGGCATGTACTTATGACGGTTGCAGTGTCCAAAGATCATGTGATTCCCCTTTTGTGAGCGACTGACAAGCAAAGTCAATAGGGAAGCCAGATTCATGTAACAACCATATTATTAGCAATAGCAATAGCACTTATATACCACTTCACAGTGCTTTACAGCCCTCTCTAAGCGGTTTACAGAGTCAGCATGTTTCACCCGACAATCTGGGTCCCCATTTTACCCACCTCGGAAGGATGGAAGGCAATACTGCATGATAGACAGACAGATGATAGATAGAAGATAGATAGAAGATAGATAGATAGATAGATAGATAGATAGATAGATAGATAGATAGATAGATAGATAGATAGATAGATAGATAGATAGATAGATAGATGGTAGGTCGGTCGATCGATCGATAGATCGATAGACAGATAGATAGATAGATAGATAGATAGATAGATAGATAGACAGATGATAGATAGAAGATAGATAGATAGATGGATAGATAGATAGATAAGTAGGTAGGTAGACAGACAGATGATGATAGATATATAGATAAATATAGATAGAAGATAGATAGATAGATAGATAGATAGATAGATAGATAGATAGATGATAGATAGATAGATAGATAGATAATAAATACCATAGATAGATAGATGATAGATAGATAGATAGATAGATAGATAGATAGATAGATAGATAGATAGATAGATAGATAGTAGGTCGGTTGATCGATCGATAGATCGATCGATAGAAAGATAGATAGATAGATAGATAGATAGATAGATAGATAGATAGATAGATAGATAGACAGACAGATGATAGATAGAAGATAGATAGATAGATGGATAGATAGATAGATAAGTAGGTAAGTAGACAGACAGATGATGATAGATAGATAGATAAATATAGATAGAAGATAGATAGATAGATAGATAGATAGATAGATAGATAGATAGATAATAAATACCATAGATAGATAGATAGATAGATAGATAGATAGATAGATAGATACCGTAGATAGATTAGATAGATAGATAGATAGATAGATAGATAGATAGATAGATAGATAGATAGATAGATAATAAATACCATAGATAGATAGATAGATAGATAGATAGATAGATAGATAGATAGATACCATAGATAGATGATATAGATAGATAGATAGATAGATAGATAGATAGATAGATAGATAGATAGATAGATAGATAGATAGATGATAGATACCGTAGATAGATAGATAGATAGACAGACAGACAGACAGATGATAGATAGAAGAGATAGGTAGATAGATGGCTGGCTGGCTGGCTGGATGGATGGATGGATGGATGGATGGATGGATGGATGGATGGATGGATGGATGGATGGATGGATGGATGGACGGACAGATGGACAGACAGACAGATGGTTGGTAGATGGGTGAATGGATGGATAGATAGATACAGAGGGAGGGAAGGAGAGAGAGGAATGGATGGATGGATGGATGTCTTGCTTTGGAACAGAAATTTTGGGTTAAGGTTAAGCAGGAAATAAACATGCCAAACCAACATGGGTCTCCCTAAGTTCGGGTCAAAAAAGTCAAGATGGCAACGCAATTGAAGCTGTACCTGGTTTTTAGGTGTGTTGCACCCTCTTGATGGCTATTTTGAGTTTTGTTTTGATTTTTTAACATAACCTGTGGACATCTCTGTTGCTAAGGCTTGATTCATTCCTGATTGTCTCATCCTGGCTTCTGCCAAGCAATTTTTTCCCTTCCTAAATGCCCCCAAAACAGCCGCTGGATGATTCTTTTCGAGATTCGTCCCATATCAGTGTCAAGCTGACCATTGCACATTTTATCCGTATCGTCTTGTTCCAGTTTTTAAAAATAGGAAATTAGTCGAACATTTTAAAAGTCCAACGAGATTGTTTTTTGTTTGGTTGGTAACTTTTTTTCCCGTGGATTTCTTTCCGTCGTTTCTTTCATCCTAGGCAGCGAAGAAAATTGGACAGCAAGATGCATCCATTATGAAGCGGAGAAACAGAATAAAGGTCCTTCAAGTAATACACTGAACCATAAATAACATTGTTCAAATGAGCTGGATTTGCATAATACTCCAAAGCCACAAAACAACGACAGCAACAGAGCAATTTAACATGTTGGGTGAATGCAGACAGTAGACCTGGAACTGAGCGAGGTAAATGTACAATGTGAACTCAACAAGTATAGGTAGTCCACAAATTGCGACAATAATTGAGCCTTTCAAATATGGTCGTAAGTCGCTTACGGCCATAAGTCGAGGCATTAAAGTGAGCCCCAGAGGTATGGTCATAAGTCGAGGTGTTACGTGACCGGATTTGGAGTTACAACAGTAACTTTTTACAATGGTTGTTAACCAAACGCCACCGTCGTTAAGCGAATCCATTTCCCCTTTGTTTGAAACCGGAAGGAAATGCCAGAAACCGGCAAAATACGTCGTGAATTCCAGTCACACGATTGGGGGGATGTTGAAAGCTGCTGCAAAGGTGAGCCAGTTGGCAAGCATTCAAAATGCAATCACGTGGCCTCAGGTGTGTGCAAGGGTGCAGCCACCTTAACGCCAAAAATGTGTCATAAGTAGCTTATGAAGTTGTAACGTGAAGTGGTCATTTAGTGACCTGTTGTAAGTCAAGGAGTAGGCATGGAGTGAGGAAAGAAGGAGAGGAGAAGGGGGAGTGGGAGGGAAGGGGAAGGGGAAGGGGAGGAGAAAGAGGGAGGGAGGGAGGGAGGAGGAAAGGAAAAAGAGGAAGCAAAGGAAAGAGACAGAAAGGCAAGGGAAGGGGAAAGGAAAGATGGAAATGGAGGGAGGGAGGAACAAGGAGAAAGAGGAAGAATGGGGGAAAGGAAAGGAAAGAAAGGAAAGGAGAAAGGGAACAGAAGGGGAAAGGAGAAAGGGAAGGGAAGGGAAGGGAAGGGAAGGAAAGGGAAGGAGAAAGAGAACACAACAGAAAGGAAAGGAAAGGAAAGGAAAGGAAAGGAAAGGAAAGGAAAGGAAAGGAAAGGAGAAAGGGAACAGAAGGGGAAAGGGGAAAGGAGGAAGGGAAGGGAAGAAAGGAAAGGAAAGGAAAGGAAAGGAAAGGAAAGGAAAGGAAAGGAAAGGAAAGGAAAGAAGAAAGGGAACAGAAGGGGAAAGGGGAAAGGAGAAAGGGAAGGAAAAGGAAAGGAAAGGAAAGGAAAGGAAAGGAAAGGAAAGGAAAGGAAAGGAAAGGAAAGGAAAGGAAAGGAAAGGAAAGGAAAGGAAAGGAAAGGAAAGGAAAGGAGAGACAGAGATCAGGGTGACAGAGACAACTACAGCTCCTGACCCCAACTTTCCCCCCTTCTTTGCATCATCTCCTGGGGACCTTTTCTGCAGGTGCAATCACCTGTTTGAGTGGCTCTCCCCAAAGGCTGACAAACAGACAAGTTATTTTGATTACTGAAGCACCTTTTATTAGCGCGAGAAAAACAGGGAAGAGGAAGGGAGATTATGGTGGTGACTTCATGCCACATGTGTCGGCTTCTTTTTTTTTTAAAAAAAAAAAAAGCAAAAGAGAAAGAAAGAAAGAAGGAAAGAAAGAAAGAAAGAAAGAAAGAAAGAAAGAAAGAAAGAAAGAAAGAAAGAAAGAAAGAAAGAAAGAAAGAAAGAAAGAAAGAACGCAGGCCCTTTGCTTCGCCTTCTCCCCGCTGCTCTCTAATTTGGGGGCTTCTCTGCAACGTCCCCAAAATAACTTCCTGCTCCCAATTCCAGCCTCTCGTATTCATTCCACCCCAGCTGGCTGCCAAGCGTGCTTATGGCAAGCCATCTATTTGGTTCCACTTGTGATTAAAACTGATTGCTGCTTTGACGCAGCTCCTGGAATTGGGGAAGGTCTTTATAACCTCAGAGAAGAGATCAAAGAGCCCTTGATTAAAGCAGCGGCCCTGGGAAGCAGGTAGCTGAGTTGGAACGGAGCCCGTGCATGTTCAAGGGGATCCTGGGCCTGGTAAGAGACAGGAATGTGCTACGGTAGTGTTGGTGAACCTTTTCGGCACCGAAAAGGGAGCGCGGGCGGGCGGTGGAGCACCAGAAACTGGAAACTGGAAGAGCATGCAGAGTGCTGAAAACCAGAAGAGCAGTTCCCCGGCGCGCATGTGCACGCCGGGAAGCTGAGCTCCCGGTTTCTGGCGTTCGCATGCATGCCGGTCACCTGGTTTCCGGTTTCTGGCACACATGGGCGCACAAAGATCAGCTGGTCGGTGTGCATGGGCATACTGGAAACCAGAAGCTTAGCTTTCCAGTGCATGCATCTGTGCCAGGGAGCTGCTCTTCTGGTTTCCAGCACTCCCGTGTGTGCAAAGACCGGCTAGCACGTCAGATCCCAGAAGAGCAACAGGCGATGGCTGGCGTGCCTGGAGAGATGGCTCTGCATGCCATTTCTGGCACACGTCCCTGTTGTGGTACAGCAGCGGCCGGCGGAACTGGCAGCAGAGTCGGACAATGAGGAGTTTAGGGAGGACCATGGGCCAGTCCTGAAGTCTGGGGAAGGCTCGGACAAGGGCTCTGCGTCGGAGGCATAGAAAGAGCCATCTGGGAAGTACGTGCTGACTCCGGAGCCTCCAGAGTGTGACGTCAGCGAGGCAGAGGAACAGGGGGAAGTCCAGTTCCCAGTGCGCGCATGTGCAGAGCCGCCGGAAGGCAAGAACAGTTAAAACAAAAGGGACGACTCGGGAGTAAGGCTTGGAGATGATTGGCCCCTCCCATAAGACTTAAAAAAGGAGCAAAGGTACATGGGCCTTTGCAGGAAGCAACATTGTTAATTCTGTTCAGTTTAAAGCCTGAAGCTCTGTTTGATTCTGGACTCTGTGTGTTTTTGCCAATTAGGTCTTTGGCAGCGTGTCAAGGGAGATAAAGGTGGGTGATTATTAACCGTATCCCGAAGGACTCTTTACAACTATTTGGGTCTCATCTGTGAATGAACAGAATTCGCAGCTGTTGCAGTAAAAGAGGTTTTTGGGACTACTCGCATGTTTTACTGACTCAGGAAGCCGAGGTCAGAACAGTGCCACAGGTTCGCCATCACAGCACTAAGGAATGATGTCCTATAGAAGCAAGACAAATGTATCACTTGGGGGTGGGTTTCTAAAAGGTTGGGGGTACAGAGCAGAGTCCCAAGTCACTTTGGGCCAATCACCAGGAGATGGTGAGTTCTAGTCCCGCTTTAAGCATTAAGGATGGCTGGGTGTCTTTGGGCCAATCACCAGGAGACGGTGAGTTCTAGTTCTGCCTTAGGTATGAAAGCCAGCTAGGTGACTTTGGGCCAATCACCAGGAGGGTGTGAGTTCTAGTTATGCCTTAGGCTTGAAAGTCAGCTAGGTGGGCCAATTCTCAGAAGACTGTGAGTTCTAGTCCGGCCTTAGGCACGAAAGCCAGCTGGGGGACTTTGGCACAATCACCAGGAGACAGTGAGTTCTAGTTCTGCCTTAGGTATGAAAGCCCACCGGGTGACTTTGGGCCAATCACCAGGAGACGATGAGTTCTAGTCCCGTGTAAGGCATGACAGCTAGCTGGGTGACTTTGGGCCAATCACCAGCAGTCGGTGACTTCTAGTTCCACTTTAGGCATGAAATCCAGCTGGATGACTCTGGGCCAGCCGCTCTCTCTCTCAGCCCAGCCCACCTCACAGGGTTGTTGTTGTGGGGCAAAATAGGAAGAGGAATGTGTTTTGGATACGTTCGCCTCCTTGAGGTATTTGTAAAAACAATAAAGGTGGGACATAAATAATACATAAGTTTTGCTACTTCCTCTCTGTTTCCTTCCTTCCAATTAAAAAGAGCCATACAAGCTATTCTGACGAAGAACCTACCTGAAATTCAACATTGTGGTATCTGGAATTCACAGAAAAGGAGGCTTAGCATTGCAAACAACAAAATGTCTTGCGTGGCATAGGTTGTTTCCTTCACTAACGAGAATAATATCCTCATTTTTCTCATTAATTTACAGAAACTTGTGTTTCCCCCAAGTATCACTGTTTGATCTTTGCAGCCACTGGGCATATCTGACTTGTGCGAAAAAGAGTCAAAGCCATTTTTTTTCTCCTGAGCTTACGAAGCCCTTCTTATCTTAATTCCTATGACATATTTGTGGGTTTCGCTTTGATGGTTTACCGTCTTGCGGTTTAATCGTGTTGACTTTGTCCTTTGGCTTTGTTCTTCTTTTTAACGATGGCTTTGGCGAGATTCCCTTCGCTGGCAGGGAAGCGTCACCGGCCCCTGCCTTTTGGAAACTTGATAGAATTCGTGGCGCAAAGGGGAGGAGGCAAAAAAGTCAAAATGGCTGCCACGAGCAATGACATCGAAGGAAAGAGCGCAGTGAAGAGCAACAAAGAGGATTAGAGGTGTGGAGGCTAATGTTCTGTCCCCGTCTCACACACGCACACCAACAGTCAGCCAGGGGTTAAATAAAACTTGCAGACAACAAATTCTTTCGATAAGAGGATTGGCAGCAACCCAGTAGCTGCTTGCCAAGAACTTTACTCATAGAGGGAGGGGTTGTTCCTCCGACAGATAAACTCACAAACAAGATACACACAGTTCAAGAATTGTCAAGTCCAGTCCGTATTAAATCCAAGGCAGATAACGTTGTTTCAAAGATACAATGTGACTCGCTAGTAGTTTAGTTTTGTCCATCACAGAGTCTGAATGGCCACCTCACCCCCTTTTATCCCCTGTGGGGTGTGGTCCAGTGACTCAGCTTAATCTCTGGCACGCCTCCTTTTCTGCTGCGTGCGCTTGTCTCTCCGACGCTGGCGTGGATCCAGCCAAGACTTATCTTCGTCACTGTCCGACTGCGAGGAGATACCTGGCTTCTGGCCAATCTCTTCTCCTTCGGGAGACACCTGAGGCATTGCCAGAGAGGAGGGTCCTGGAGAGGGAGGCCTGGCCAACTCCTCTCCTTCATGTTCGGAGCCTTCTCCCTCCGATAAATCGGCCTCAGGGGTCAGAGTCACAACAGCTAAAACATACAAAGAGCGTTTGCAGGAACTGGGTGTATCTAGTTTCATGAAAAGAAGGACTAGGGATGACATGTTAGCAGCCTTCCAATATTTAAGGGGCTGCCACAGAGAGGAGGAAGGGGGTCAAGCTATTCTCCAAGGCACCTGAAGGCCAGAGAAGGAATAATGGATGGAAAGTGACCAAGGAGAGATTCAACCTGGAAATAAGGAGAAATTTTCTGACAGGGAGAACAATCAACCTGTAGGAAGTTAGCACCCACCCCTTTCCTAGAAGAATGAAATATTTTAGGGAATATTAAAAAGGCAGAATATTATATTTCCCTGGTTGAGAAATGGAGAAACAATTTTTAAGGACAAAGCAGCTCCCACCTTCGCGTGGACAGCCATGTTGCCATGTTGTTTGACGTTGGCTGCATGTGTAGACGGTGCGCGAGAGCAAATTGCTGTGTCTCGTGAGATCGCCAGAGGTGGGTTTCAGCAGGTTCTGGAGAAACGGTAGCGGAAATTTTGAGTAGTTCGGAGAACCGGTAGTAAAAATTCTGACTGGCCCCGCCCCCATCTATTCTCTGCCTCCCGAGTCCCAGCTGATCAGGAGGAAATGGGGATTTTGCAGTAACCTTCCCCTGGCATGCCTACCGAGCCACGCCCACCAAGCCATGCCACGCCCACCAAGCCACACCCACAGAACCGGTAGTAGTAAATTCTGAAACCCACCACTGGAGCTGCCACAAAGAAGAGGGAGTCAAGCTATTCTCCAAAGTACCTGAAGACAGGACAAAGTACCTGAAGATGGGACAAGAAGCAACGGATGGAAACTAATCAAGGAGAGAAGCAACCTGGAACCACTGATGATTATCTTTATCCAAAGGTACAGATTTTTATAGGCTTTACAGCAGTGTTTCTCAACCTTGGAAGCTTGAAGATGGGTGGACTTCAACTCCCATCTCCCATTCAACTCTGAAGAGGTTGTAGAAAAAATGCTTTTAAAAGCCTCTGACGATCCCAGCTGAGCCGCGCGATCATCAGAGGCTTTTTTTTTTACTTTTAAAAGCATTTTTTCAGTCGAAGAGGTTGTAGAAAAAATGCTTTTAAAAGTAAAAAAAAAAAACCTCTGATGATCAGCTGGGCATGAGGGGGGGCAGGGATTTTTGCTACCGGTTCTCCGAACCACCCCCCTCCATTGCTACCGGATCGGGCAATCCGGTCCGAACCGGGAGCATTTCACCCCTGCCTAAGAGATCTGTAAGCGGGGGTGCATAAGCCCTACCATCCCTGTCCAACTGTCCCCCATTTATTTGAACTTCCTTCCCTTATTTATGGTTATGTTTGTACCTATAACTTCTATCTCGTAAATGTTTGACAAAACAAACAAACAAACAAACAAACATGACATGACATGGATTAAAAACATTTGGGCAACCACTAGCTTGCAGCAAAAAAAAAAAAAGAAACGGAAAATTCAGATTCTAATCACTAAAAAGGAAGAGGACTCTCACTCTCTATTGGGAAAATTATAAACTTTATGAATGTATTAATGCATACATGGGTGTAGAAAGCGCAGAGGGAGCAAAATGAACTGAAAGCTGTAGCAAACTACCTATTGCCTCATTACCGGAATTAATTTTACAAATTGTCTTCCTTTGAAGAGAATTCGGAACACAAAGCACAACGAACGAGGGAAACGGAAAAGGGGGTGGGTGAGATTTTTCCTTTCATTAAGTAGCGGTAGTAAATATTTCATTTGAAATGTTATGTTCCAGACACAAAGGCTTTCAAATCCACCGTGGACGGAGAAGCTCATGGATTGATACCACAAATATACCACGTATATTTGCCTTTATTTGTGATATGTATAGCATTCTTGTGAGAGAGGGATAGATCCACCTGTAGGCTGCATCAACAGAGGGATAGAATCAAGATCACGTGAAGTGTTGATATCACTTTATAAGGCCTTGGTAAGGCCACACTTGGAATCCTGCATCCAGTTTTGGTCGCCACGGTGTAAAAAAAGAGGTTGAGACTCCAGAAAGAGTGCAGAGAAGAGCAACCAAGAGGATTAGGGGCAGTGGTGAAATCCAAATTTTTTACTACCGGTTCTGTGGGCGTGGCTTGGTGGGCGTGGTGTGGTGTGGCTTGGTGGGTGTGGCTTGGTGGGCATGGCAGGGGAAGGATACTGCAAAATCCCCATCCTGTCCCCACTCCAGGGGAAGAATACTGCAAAATCCTCATTCCCTCCCCAATCCAGGAGAAGGATACTGCAAAATCCCCATTCCCTCCCCATTCCTGGGGGAAGGACACTGCAAAATCCCCATTCCCTCCCCACTCCTGGGGGAAGGATACTACAAAATCCCCATTCCCTCCCCACTCCTGGGGGAAGGATATTGCAAAATCTCCACTCCCACCCCACTCTGGGACCAGCCAGAGGTGGCATTTCCCGGTTCTCCGAACTGCTCAAAATTTCTGCTACCGGTTCGCTGAACTACTCAAAATTTCCGCTATCGGTTCTCGAGAACCTGTCAGAACCTGCTGGATTTCACCCCTGCTCCTAAGTCAGGATGTCTAGTTAGAAAGGATCATTTTATGCTCACTTACAAGATAAGATTAGGAAGTCTTCCTGATTTCTGGGGTGTTTCCAGATCCTTAAGTTGAATGTCTCTGGACTTGTTCCTCATGGTTGATACATGAAAACCACTTTGATCTAGTGGTTAAGGCACCAGGTTAGAAAGTGGGAGACTGTGAGTTCAAGTCCCACTTTAGCCATGAAAGCCAGCTAAAGTGACCTTGGGCCAGTTATCTCTCTCAGGCCAACTCACCTGGGTTGAGTTGGGTTATTGTTGTGGAGAAAATAGGAGGAGAAAGGTATATTGGATGTGTTTGGCACCTTAAGTCATTTGTAAAGGGACAGATATGAATAAGTCCAGCGGTGATTGGCCCAAAGTCACCCAACTGGCTATCATGCCTAAGATGGGACTAGAACTCACAATCGCCTGGTGATTGGCCGAATGTGACCAAGCCACCTTCCATGATTAAGGGGGAGTAGAACTTACCATCTCCTGCTAATTGGCTCAAAGTCACCCAGTCAACTTTCATGGCTAGGCCAGAACTAGAACTCACTGTCTCCTAGTGATTGGCTCAAAGTCACTCAGCCATCTTTCGTGCCGAGGGAGGGCCTGGAACTCACTGTCACCTAGGTGATTGACCCAAAGACACTCAGATGAATGTCATGCCAAAGATGGGACTAGAACTCACAGTCTCTTGGTGATTGGTCTATAGACACCCAGCAAGCTTCCATGCCTAAGGCGGGACTAGAACTCACCCTCTCTTGATAATTGGCCCAAAGTCATTGAGTCAGCTTTTATGGGACTAGAACTCACTAACTCCTGGTGCTTGGCCCAAAGTCACCCAGCCAGCTTCCATGCGGTGGGACTAGAACTCACCCTCTCCTGCTAATTGGACCAACCAAAGTCATCGAGTCAGCTTTAATTGGGACTAGAACTCACTAACTCCTGGTGAATGGCCCAAATTACACAGGTGACTTTCATGCCTAAACTAGAACTCACAATCTCCTGCTGATCGGCTCAAAGTCACCCAGTCAACTTTCATGGCTAGGCCAGAACTAGAACTTACTGTCTCCTGGTGATTGGCTACAAATCACCCAGCCATCTTTCATGCCATGGACAGGCCTACAACTCACTGTCTCTTAGGTGATTGACTCAAAGACACTCAGTTGAATGTCATGCCGAAGATGGGACTAGAACTCACAATCTCCTGGTTTCTAGTCTGGTGCCTTAACCCACTACACCAAACCAGCTTTCCCTTCCAGTTACTCCACCCTAAAATAATCGTGCAACGATGACGGTCGCTGGAATTCCAAGAGTCGACCCTTTGCAAATGCAAAAACACTCATTACTAATTTAGAAAGAGTTCAGGATGCCAACTCTTAATTCCCCCCTTCGTTTCCAAGGAACGTGTTGTATATGTTTCCTGTACCTCTCCCTCCTCTTTTTTTTTTTTTCTTTCTTTCTGAAAATGCACACTATATGAGAAACCCTCTTGCCCCCTCCTGATTATTCTAGGGAGAAAAAAAAATTACAGGAGTGACATAAATTACTAATTACCTTATTATACAGTGATTACGGAGGGGGTGGGATAGGTTCTAAGGGAAACAAGCTGGAAGTTGTTTCAGCAAATTCTATTTTTAAAAGGAATAATTGTTGGGTTGCAAATGTACTAAATTAAGTTAGCTCCTGCCAGATATCTCTCCCTTCTCATTTGTTGTGTAGGTGGCAATAGAGGAAGGATTTATTTATACGCCAGGACAGCTTTGCTGGATTCCGTTTTTTGTTATCATTTGCGAATCTAAAATCTACTCTGGAAATAGAAAAACGAAGGGGATTTGAATGGATGGGTGCTTCTCAACATACGACCACAATTGAGCCCGTCGTTTATGTTGCTAACATCGTTTATGTTGCTTTCCCCTTTTTAAATGGAAATTTTAAATTTGCTTTTAAATTATTGGGTGTTTTAAATTTGTTCAGCCAAATTATTTAATTCGTTTTATTCTATTTTAAATTTTGTATTTATATGTTTTATTCTATGGCTGTTCACCGCCCTGAGTCCTTTGGGAGTAGGGCGGTATACAAATTCAATAAAATAAAAATAAATAAATAATAAATGAGAAATTTGGTAAGTTTTGCCGAGAGGTGGGTTTCACATACTATAGCAGTGATGGCTAACCTTTTTGCCATCGCGTGCCAAGAGCTGGGGGAGTGAGGGGTGGTCGCCCGCCTGCGTGGCCACACCCATAATTCTATGCGCCCTGCCCCCCACGCATGTGTGCGTGACCCCCCCATGTTCCCCCCGCTTTTGGCATGTGATAGCACGGTGGGCCCAGTAGGCCCGTTTTTTTTGCCCTCCCCAGGCTCCAGAGACTTTCTAGGATCCTGGGGAGGACAAAAACAGCCTTCTCCACCTCCCCGGAGGCCCTCCGGAGGCCGGAAACAGCCTGTTTGCTGACTTCCGTTAGGCCCAGAAGGCCCAAAAATCAGGTGGCCCATGCACGCATGCGTGCTGGAGCTGAGCTATGACAACGCTCGCGTGCCCACCAATATGGCTCCACGTGGCACCTGTGGCACGCGTGCCATAGGTTCGCCAACACAGTACTATAGCTACCGGTTCACCCAGCAGGTATCTGCTACCTGTAGCAGATACAGGTAGTCCTTGACTTACGACCACACTGGAGCCCTAGATTTCTGTTGCTGAGTGAGACAGTTGTTAAATGAATTTTGCCCCATTTTACGAACCTTTCTTGCCACAGCTGTACATCACCGCAGCTGTGAAGTTAGCAACCCGGTTGTTAAATGAATCTGGCTTCCTTGTTGACTTGGCTCCTCAGAAGCTCGCAAAAGGAGATCGTGTGACCCCGGGACTTTGCGACCGTCATAAATAAGAACCCGTTGCCAAAGCATCTGAATTTTTGATCGCGCGACCATGGGGGAAATCCTGCAACGGTCGTAAGTGTGAAAAACGATCGTAAGTCACTTTTTCAATGCCGTTGGTCATTTCGGTCACTAAATGAACCGTGGTAAGTCGAGGACTAGATGTAATGTAATGGTTTGGCTTTCCTTTGTGGGCGTGGATGTGCTGAAACAGAATTTTTTTAAAAAAAACGGTGCAGTGAACTTTGACTTGAACATAAAACCGGCAAAGAATGAATATTTATTTAAAGAGCCCTCCCCAGTGTTTGCTCCCCGTAAGCATTTTATTATGCTGATTCCATTTTTTCCCCCCAATGTTTTTTTGACTGCTGCAGTCAATGGGCCAGTAAATGAATGCATGTAGAAACAGAAAATATGGAAAACGCTCCTCCGTTTGCGGTTTAAGTGATCTGTTTTACTAACCAGAAGGAGAAGTATGAATCCATCCAGAAAAATGAAGTCGGCAAGCTGAACCTGACTCTGGATGATGATGTCAACATCAGTCTAGTCAGAGCTGGCAATGGCCATTGTGGAGTGAGCTTTAAAACAGAGAGCATAGAATAATAAAGTTGGAAAGGATCTTAGAGGTCTCCAACCCCCTGCTCAAGAGGGAGACCCTCTATCACTCTGGACAGTGCAATCTCTTCTTGAATGCCTCCAGTGATGGAGCATCCTCAATGGAATTATGGAACAACTGACCAACGGACCATCGGAACTACAGACCAACGGACCAACGGACCAACGGAACAATGGAACAACGGAACAACAGAACAATGGAACAACGGAATAACGGAACAATGGAACAACGGAACAACGGAACAATGGAATAATGGAATAAAGGAATAATGGAATAGTGGAACAACAGAACAACGGAACAATGAAACAACGGAACAACAGAACAACGGAACAACGGAACAACGGAACAACGGAACAACGGAACAACGGAACAACGGAACAACGGAACAACGGAACAACGGAACAACGGAACAACGGAACAACGGAATAAAGGAATAGTGGAAAAGCAGAATAATGGAATAATGGAATAACAGAAATATGGAATAGCGAAATTATTATTCGGAGTCGGAAGGGACTTTGGAGGTCTTCTAGTCCAACCCCCTGCTCAAGAGGGAGACCCTCTATCACTCTGGACAGTTCAATCTCTTTTTGAAAGCCTCCAGTGATAGAGCACCCTCAATGGAATTACAGAATAACAGAACAACAAAACAACGGAACAATGGAATAATGGAATACTGGCATTATGGAATTATGGAATAATAAAATAATGGAATTAGGGAATAACATCATAATGGAATAACGTCATAATGGAATAACGTCATAATCGAATAACGTCATAATCGAATAATGGAATGGAAGGGACCTTGGAGGTCTGCTAGTCTAACCCCCCCCCCCCCAAGCAGGAAATCCTATAACATTTCAGGCAAATGATTGTCCAACCTCTTCTTGAAAACTTCCAATTGTGGGTGCTGTTGGAGCACCCACAATTTCTGGAGGCAAGTGATTCCACTGGTTAATTGTTCTTACTGTCAGGAAATTTCTCCTTAATTTTAGGTTGGACGTCTCCTTGATGAGTTTCCATCTGTTGCTTCCTATTCTGCTTTCAGGGGCTTTGGAGAATACGTTGACCCCCACTCTTCTCTGTGGCAGCACCTCGTGTACTGGAAGACTGCTATCATATCACCCCCTAATACTTCTCTCTATTAGACTAGATATCCCTAGCTCCCTCAATCATTCATTGTACTATTTATCCTCCCCTAATCATCTTTGTTGAAAGCTAGAAGGAGAAAGTAACTGTCAGCACTTCAGTACTGACATAAAGAGGAGAAGAAGACGCTTGACTTTTCACCTACTTATTTTCTCTGTAGATAATATCCCCTAGGAGATGGGATGGGAGGGGGGACATTCCTGTGAATTGAAGTAGTAGAGATGGGGGAGAGTGACTTGGAAGATGGCCAATGAGACGCTGAGAATTGGGGAACGGAAAGGGAAGGGTTTGGGGTTGGAGGGTCAGTGTCGGCTACGATGGAGTCGGGGACAGGTTGTTGTACTCAATAAATGGAAGATTTCATCAAAGACATTTTGTTTGGAAATGCAATTTATTTGAGAGGACATCGTAAACTGACAGTAACATAGAATCAACTTGTTTTGATTTTGCTGAGTAGAAAATGAAAATCTTGATCCGGCCTTCAAGATTCCGTTTGTTCTACTTTACTGCATAATATTCCAATATTCCAATAATATTCCATAATATTCCAATATTTGAAGGGCTGCCACAGAGAGCAGGGGGTCAACCTATTCTCCAAAGCACCTGAAGGCAGAATGAGAAGCATCTTGCAAAGACGAGTAACCAAGATGATTAAGGGACTGGAGGCTAAAACATACGATGAATGGTTGCAGGAACTGCGCATGGCTAGTCTAGTGAAGAGAAGGACCAGGGGAGACAGGAGAGCATCTTCCAATATTTGAGCGGCTGCCACAGAGAGGAGGAAGGGGGTCAAGCTGTTTTCCAAGGCCAGACAAGGAATAATGGATGGAAACTGACCAAGGAGAGATTCAACCTAGAAATAAGGAGGAACTTTCTGACAGTGAGAACAATCAACCCATGGAACAGAAGTTGCCTTCGGAAGTTGTGAGAGCTTCATCCCTGGAGGCTTTCAAGAAGAGACTGGATTGCCATTTGTCAGAAATGGTGTAGGGTCTCCTGCTTGGGCGGGAGGGGGTTGGACTAGATGACCTACCAGGTCCCTTCCAACTCTGTTAATCTGTTAACGAGCCAGCACCGCAGGAAAGTTTTACAGAACCCTGAAAGGTCTAATAGAAAAATTCACAAAAGGGCCACTGGGAATGGCTGATTAGGTTTGTCCAGATCGATGAGCAAGTTGACAATTCAAAGAACACGCAATGTTGAGCCTCTATCGCAATCCACTCCAGCACTGAATCATCCAGTTGAAGGGACTCAGTTGGGCACCTCCCAGGCCATCTGGAATTCCATTCAAAGGAGGGATTTGGTCACCTTAAACCTTAAGACCTAAAAGGGAGCCGGGCAAGCATTTAGCATCTGCAGAGATCAAAGCGATAGTCTAGAAGCTGGTTACTTAGCAACAGAACAATGCCAACTGCTGTTTTCCCACCTGGCGCAAAGAAGCTTACAGTCAACTCATCAGCTACTCCAATCTCAGTTTGTCACAGCTGACCCACTTTGTGTCTCTAAGGAGAGCAGTCGCCCGTTAGAGCCAAGTTTCCCAACCTCAGCAACTTTTAAGATGTGCGGACTACAACTCCCAGAATTCCCCGGCTGGGATAGGCAGATGTGGAGTTTTGATGGTGTTAAAGGTTTTTTTGCGGGCGGGCGGGAGGGAGGGAGGGAGGGAGGGAGGAAGGAAGGAGGGAGGGAGGGAGGGAGGGAGGGAGGGAGGGAGGAAATAGAAAAGAGCATGGAGGGAAGGGAGGGAGGGAGGGAGGGAGGAGATAAATGGGGAGGGAGGAAGGACAGAAATAGGAAAGGGACGAAGGAAGGAATTAGAGCATGGAGAAAGGGAGGAAGGGAGGAAGGAAGAAAGGAAGGAAGGAGAGAAATGGGGAGGGAGGGAGGACAGAAATAGAAAAGGGAGGAAGGAAGGAATTAGAGCATGGAGGGAGGGAGGGAGGGAGGGAGAGAGGAATTAATCTGGACTTGCTGTTGCTTATTGCTGTGAGCCGCCCTGAGTCCTTGTGGAAAAAGGGCGGCATATAAATCCGATGAAATAAATAAATAAATAAATAAATAAATAAATAAATAAATAAATAAATAAATAAATAAATAAATAAATAAATAAATAAATAAATCATGGAGGGAGGGAAGGAGGGAGAGAGGGAGGAAGGAAGGAGGGAGGGAGGGAGTAAATAGAAAAGGGAGGAAGGAAGGAATTAGAGCATGGAGGAAGGAAGGAAGGAAGAAAGGAAGGAAGGAAGGAAGGAAGGAAGGAAGGAAGGAAGGAAGGAAGGAAGGAAGGAAGGAAGGAAGGAAGGAAGGAAGGAAGGAAAGAAATGGGGAGGGAGGGAGGACAGAAATAGGAAAGGGAGGATAGGAAGGAATTAAAGCATGGAGGGAAGGAGGGAGGGAAGGAGGAAGGGCGGAAGGACAGGAGGAGGAGGGAAGGAAGGAAGGAGAGAGGGAGGGAAGGAGGGAGGGAGGAGAGAAATGAGGGAGGGAGGGACGGAGGAAGGAAGGAAGGAAGGAAGGAAGGAAGGAAAGAAGGAAGGAAGGAGAGAAATGGGGAGGGAGGACAGAAATAGGAAAGGGAGGAAGGAAGGAATTAGAGCATGGAGGGAGGGTGGAAGGAAGGAAGGAAGGAAGGAAGGAGAGAAATGGGGAGGGAGGACAGTAATAGGAAAGGGAGGAAGGAAGGAATTAAAGTATGGAGGGAGGGAGGAGGGAGGAAGGAAGGAAGGAAGGAAGGAAGGAAGGAAGGAAGGAAGGAAGGAAGGAAGGAAGGAAGGAAGGAAAGGACACTTTGGGAAGAACCAGTAGATCTAGTCCAGCGAGCGAGAGATCTAGCCAAGACCAAGGAGGCCTTGGTAGCTTTTTTCCTTGACTCCCAGGGGACGGAGGAGTGAAGAGTCTTTTGACACAGACCAGAGTAAACACATGTCAAGCCCACATTATGGAGCACAGACATATGTTCCTAGAGAACATTCAACCCACATAATGTTCAGCAGAGAGGAAATTTCAATCTCAAGCCACAGCTTCATGCCTTCCCTTGATGGTTTTCAGGAGAAACGGGGAAGGGGAGGACGGAGACCCCAGATGTGGTGTCACCAGCTGCAAATGATCAAGGAACGTTGCTGAAACCAAAAACGGATGGAGGCTGTGTTAGAAAGAGGACAGAGAACACACAAGGAGTGTGTGGTCTTGTGGTTTTCAACAAATTTTGAGGTTCCTCCAAGAAGCCCGTGCTACGGGTAGTCCTCGGCTTACAACCATTCGTTTACTGACCAAAGTTACAACGGCACTGGAAAAAAAAATGACTTATGATTGTTTTTTCACTCTTACAGCTGTTATGTCAAGTTTCGTGGTCGTCTCGAATAAAATGCATTTCAAACAAAATCTTTGAAGAAAAAAATCCTATTGATTAAGCACGACATTCTAAAATCCGACTCCATCGAAGCCAAAACTGACTTCCAGGTCCAAAACCCTCCCTTTCCGTTACCCACTCCCCTGCAGTCATTGGCCATCTTCCAAGTCATTCTACCCCTAATCTACTGCTCCAGCTCAAAGGAATTCCCCCCCTCCCATCTCATCTCCTCGGAAACATTATCTCCAAGGAAAATAAGTAGGTGAAAAGTCAGCCGTCCCTTTCCAGACGCCTTCGCTTCTCCTTTCTCATGTCAGCACTAGAGGAAATGCAGGTTGAAGTGCTGACATCTTACAGCTTTCCCTTGATCACGTGATCAAAATCCCAACGCTCGGCAACTGGCTCGTATTTACGACAGTTGTAGTATCCCGGTGTGTGTGTGTGTGTCACGTGATCCCCTTTTGCGACCTCCTGACAAGCAGAGTTGATGGAGAAGCCAGATTCAGTTAACAACCATGGCGAGAAGGGTTGTAAGATGGGGCAAAACTCGCTTAACAAATGGCTCATTTAGCAAGAGAAATTTTGGGCTCCATTGTAGTCATAAGTCGAGGAGTCCCTGTACTTTTGTTCTTGCTTGACAACGATATTTGAGACACCTGTATGGAAGAGGTTGACACAATGTCTGGACCAAGTTGTTAGGTGGGAAGAAGATTCAGGATCACCGGGTTTACAATGGAACATAGCAAGGAGGTGGATTCCCAGGAGGGAGGGGCTGCATCCCTGAGGAGGAAGAGGCAACTCAGTCTCGATAGTATGTGTGAGAGAATGAGAGTGAAGACAGCTCCTCCCTAATAGTTCCCAGAGTGTATTGTAGATACAGATCGTACGGGTAGTTCTTGTCGTGGTCCGCTAGCAGCCTGCGGAGCTGGCAGCAGAGTCGGACAGTGAGGAGGCTGAGGAAGAACATGGGTCAGTCCTGGAGGCTGGGGAAGGCCTGGATGAGGGCTCTGCGTTGGAGGCAGAGATGGGGCCAGGGCCATCGGGGAGGTCACCCACCTATCTCACGTGAAACGCTGCCAAAGAGCTAATTGCCAGATGCAGGGCAAGGCCAAACTTGGCACAGAGTCACAAACAGAATTTTCGAATCTTGAATTGGCCAGATGAACTAATTGCTTCCTGCAAAAGCTCATGTCCCGTTCGCTTCTCTTTTATGTCTTATGGGAGGGGCCAATCATCTCCAAGCCTTACTCCCAAGTCGACCCTGTTTCCTTAATTGTTCCTATCTCCTGGCAGCTCTGCACATGCACACACTGGGAACAGGCTCCCGCTATTCTTCTGCCTCGTTGATGTCAGACTCCGGAGACCCCGGAGCAAAGAACTCCCAGATGGCCTTGGCCTCCTCTCTGCCTCCAACTCAGAGCCCTCGTCCAAGCCTTCCCCAGACTCCAGGACTGACCCACGTTCCTCCCCAACCTCCTCACTGTCCAAATCTGCTGCCAGCTCTGCTGGCCGCTGGTGGGCCACAACAGAAGAGGCAACTCAACCCAGATATCCTGTGTGAGTGAAAGAGGGTGAAGTTAGCTTCTCCTTAATAGTTCCCATATTGTAGACACAGATCATATGGGTAGTTCTTGACTTACAACTGGTCATTTAATGTGATGAACATAGTGAGAAGGTGGATTTCCAGGAGGGAGGGCTACATTCTGGAGAAGGAAGAGGCAACTCAGTCCAGATATTCTATGTGAGAGAAAGAGGGTGAGGACAGCTCCTCCCTAATAGTTCCCAGAGTATATTGTAGATCCAGATCCAGAGGCGGTATTCAGCCGGTTCGTACCAATTCAGGTGAACCAGTAGCGGAGATCGTACAGGTAGTACAGGTAGTCCTCAATTTATGACCAGTCATTTAATGTGCTGGAACATAGTGAGGAGGGGGAAGCCCAGCAGGGAGGGGGAGCATTCCAGAGGGGTAAGATATAAGCAGTCCTCGACTTATGACCAGTCATTTAGAGTGCTCAATATGGCAAGATTTTGTCTATAGATGTGAAACAATAAAGAACTCATTGAGTTGAAGGCCACAAGTCTTAAGTTGCCGAATTTGGAGATCCCCCTTCCCTAGTGGGTAGCTGTCATCCCATGTTTGGGAAAATCAGTCATACCCTGGTAGTTTTCAAACTGGGTTCAATCTCACCTCCAGTCATACTCAGCCACCAAGGCCCATCTTCACTGCTTAATGTCAACTTGCAAAGCTTTCAAGCAGGAGGGAGGGAGAACTGAAGTGAATTCCATACATTCTTTCTGACCACAATCAGAAGGAGGGTGTTAGGTTTCACAGCCAGCCAAAGTGGTTAATTGGAGAATGTGATTTATGACATGGCCAGAAAGGAGGGGAGAGACAGGGTCATAGAGGAACGTAAATCTATGTGGGATCAGTCCTAACTGCATCCAGTATTGCCGGAATGTTGCTCCTAATAAATGACTGTATTTCCTTTGAAGTTTGGATCATGGCTCATGAATTAATTAGGGCATCTTTCGGAAACTTGACACTTAGCTTCTCTGAATGCCTCTAAATATGTGCAGAAATGGGAGGGCGAAGTAGCCAGAATTAATGGGTATGCTTTATATACCTTTAGGATTAGCCAGGATTAGTGGCCAACTATCCCATCTATCCAGGATTAGCTAGAATTAGTGGCCAAGTATTGCATCCGTTCAAGATTAGTGGTCAATTATTGCATCTATTCAGGATTATCCAGGATTAGTGGTTGAGTATTGCATCCATTTAGCATCAGCCAGGATTAGTGGCCAAGTATTCCAGCTCTTTAGCTTAGCCAGGATCAGTAACTAAGCATTGCATCCATTCGGGACTAGCCAAGATTAGTGGCCAACGAACGCCTTATTGCCTTAAGCCAGCTGTTGTTTCCAGAAACCATCTTTCTAAGCAACTAATTGCTTGCTGAATTCACAGAACCCTCTTAGCTTGGTTAAGTCATCCAATCGCTCCCTCTCTCACCCCCTGTCTGTCTGTCTGTCTGTCTGTCTGTCTGTCTGTCTGTCTGTCTGTCTCTCTCTCTCTGTCTGTCTCTCTCTCTCTCTCCCTCCCTCCCTCCCTCCCTGTTATTGAAAAATTTGCCCCAATCCATCATCTAACCTTCTGGGTTGACTTCACTTAACACAGGAAGCCAGAAACCTGAAGAATGACTTCACACCAATCTAGTTAAGTCTGTTGTGTGAATGCAGCTGATGACTGATCTTTTCCCCCACCTCTCTCTGACTTTGTCTGTATGTCTGTCTCTCTCTGTGTCTCCTCCCCTCTCTCTCTCTGTCTCCTTCCCTCTCTTCTTCTCTTTCTGTCTCCTTCCCTCTCTCTTTCTTTCTCTCACTCTGTTTCCTTCCCTCTCTCTCTGTCTCCTCCCCTCTTTCTTTCTCTGTCTCCCCCCTTTCTTTCTCTGTCTCTCTCTCTTTGTCTTTGTCTCTCTCACACCCCTCTCTTTTTTCTTTTTTCTTTCTTTTTTCCTCCCTCCCTCCCTCCCCATTCTCTGTTTCCTCCCTCCATCCCCTATTTCTCTCCTTCCTTCCTTCCCTTCTTTCTCTCTCTGTCTCTGTCTCCTTCTTTCTCTTTCTTTCTCTCTCTCTCTGTCTTCTCCCCTCTCTCTTTCTCTCTCTCTCCCTTTTCTTTCTCTCTCTCTCTCTATTTCTCTTTCTCTCTCACATCCTCTCTTTCTTCTTTTTCTTTCTTTTTTCCTCCCTTCCTCCCTCCCTCCCCATTCTCTATTTTCTCCCTTCCTCCCCTATTTCTTTCTTTCCTTCCTTCCTTCCTCCCTTCCTTCCCTTCCTTCCTTCCTTCCCTTCCTTCCTTCCTTCCTTCCTTCCTTCCTTCCCTCTGTCTCTGTCTCTCCCCCCCCCCCAGAAAAACTCAGAGCCCTTGGCCTTCGCCTGTCTCCCAGTCTCGCCTTCCCTTTCCCCATCTCCCCATTAAGTACCCCAAGAAAAGGGACGGAGCGCCCGAGGCTCTCTCTCTCTCTCTCTCTCTCTCTCCGCTCTCTCCCCCCCCCCCCTCTCCCGCCGCCCCAACGCCTCTTAAGTGAACAGCTTGGTTGCTTCTGCCTGTCAGGGAATTTAAATTGCAAATGAAAGAGCGGAACGCCGCGTGCCAAGGGTCTGCCTGGCAGTCTCCGGAGAGCATGCCAATTGCTTAGCAACTAAAGGCAGAGAAAGTACTTTTTTGCAGCGGGAACCTCTTCCTTTCATTCCGCAAACCCCCCTCCCCCCCTTTTCCAACCTCCCTTACAAACTGGGGAGGGGGGGAGGGGGGAGATAAAAAAAATTGGAGGTCAGTGAAACAGGTAAGGAGCTGAAACGTGTTGCTTTTCAGGAAAAGGCAGAGAGAGAGAGAGAGAGAGAGGGAGAGAGGGAGAGAGGGAGGGAAGGAGGGAGGGAGGGAGAGAGAGAGAGAGAGAGAGAGAGACCCCTCCGCCAACAGACACGAGCAAGCAAGCTTCCAGTTGCCATGGTTGTCGGGATACGTGCTGAACTGAGCAATGACAGCTTGGTGTTGTGACACATTCGGCGTTGCGTGGCTTGATATTGTGCAAAGCCGTCTTACAGCCTCGCCCGGGTTTTCTTCACCCCGGGAGGGCCAGAAGTTGGGACCCACCCCCGACCCCCACCCCTGCCAATCTGCCTTTGGTGGCTTCCAGGAAGCTGGGGGGTGGGACAAAGGGAGACCCCCAATTTGAGGAATCTTTGGGTTTGAAGGGCGCTGTGGGGTGTTTTCAAGAAAGGATTAGACAACTGTTGGTCTGGGGTCGTTTAAAGACTGGGTACCCTTGGGCAGGGGGTTGGACTAGAAGACCTCCAAGGTTCCTTCCAACCCTGATTCTCTGAAGATGCATAGATTTCAACTCCCAGAATTTCCCAAAGCTTGAGTTTTATTAACAGCTGAAGGGTGTTTATAATAATAAAGGTGGGATGAAAGAAAGAAAGAAAAAGAAAGAGGGAGAGAGGGAGAGAGAGAAAGAAAGAAAGAAGAAAGAAAGAAAGAAAAAGAGAAAGAAAGAAAGAGGGAAGGAAGGAGGGAGGGAGGAGGAAGAGAAGGAAAGGAAAAGGGAGAAAGAAAGAGAAAAGAAGAAAGAGAAAGAAAGAAGAAAGAAGAAAGAAAGAAGAAAGAAAGAAAGAAAGAAAGAAAGAAAGAAAGAAAGAAAGAAGAAAGAAAGAAAGAAAATGGGGAGGGAGGGAAGGAGAGGGGGGGAGGAAGACAGAGAAAGGAGAGAGAGAGGGGGGGGGGAGAGGGAGGGAGGGGGAAGGAGAGAGGGAGGGAGGAAGACATAGAGAGAAAGGAAAGGAAAAGGGAGAAAAAGAAAGAAAAGAAGAGAAAGAACGAAAGAGAAAGAAAGAAAAGAAAGAAAGAAAGGGAGAGGGAGGGAGGGAGGGAGGAAAGGAGGGAGGGAAGGAGAGAGGGAGGAAGGAAGGAAAAGGAAGAGAAAGGAAGAAAGAAGAAAGAAAGAAAGAAAGAAAGAAAGAAAGAAAGAAAGAAAGAAAGAAAGAAGAAAGAAAGAAAGAGAAAGAAAGAAAGATCTGGTATATGTTGGGTTGGATGGATTGTGTGAGAGGTTAGGGGGAATTACCTGGGCATGAAACAAGGGAGGCAGCCCGCATAGAAACGTGATGGACTTCCATGCCCTACGTGGTATTCTTTTGCCAAGGAGGGGGTTATGCTAGATGACCTCTAGAGCCCCTTCCCTTTACGACTGGGGCAGGCAGAGGGCCATGCAATAACCAGCGGAATGTGGCAATCCAGATGAGCTGTAAC
>JAXLNS010000007.1:4988308-5203308 GCA_037215915.1 Pantherophis vulpinus
CTCATCAGCGCAAGCCGCAGAGAAGGCCTTGAATTTCAGTGTTCTGAACGCCACCTGGTGTTGTGGCCCGCCAGTGGCCTGTGCGGATCGTGGCTGATCCCGACGACGAGGAGGCTGGTGTGGGGTCACGCCAGCAGCCTGCGCTCGCGTCGGACAGCGAGGAGGCTGAAGAGGATGTGGTGCCAGAGGCAGAGACTCAGCCAGGGCCTTCAGAACCTCCGGAGGCTCCTTCAAGTGGAGAGAGCGAAGTGGAGGAGCCTCTCCTCAATGCTCGAGCACGCAGGGCTGCCAAAAGGCAGGAGTGGCTACTCAGAAGGAGGAGGTCTCCTCGAGAGTAAGGTTTGAGGATAATTGCCACTCCCTTAGCCTATTTAAGTCATGCACTGTTAGTAAGTTTCTTTCTGGAAACAACTTGTAATTATCATCAGAGCATTTTTGGAAAAGTCTTATCGTATCTTGTTTTCTGGGCTGGTTGCCAACCTTTGCCGGACTTTGGTTTATTCTTGCTACTTAATAAATTTGATAAGGACTGTTGGGTGTGTGTTAATATCCTCAGGAATCCGGAGCTGGGGCAGAACACCTGGGAATTTCCGAGATTAAAAAAACGGGGCAAATCTGCATTAAAATAAGAAGGAGGAATAAAGTGGGCTCGTTTTCACCTTACTAAGCTAAATGTCCTTGAAACCCACCCCCCCTTAATGCGCCGCTCGAGTACTGTCTTTGAGTTTTACTGGGGGGGGGGGGCGGGCGGGAGAGAGGCATGCTTCAAACAATAATTCGTTGCACGGGACAAAAAGTTAAATGGGGATATCACGTCATTGACTTTTGAACGTAATTAAAATGAAATACACTTAATATACTTATAGCGGGTTGGGGATGGCGGAAGTGGCCCGATTTTACGGCCAGCTTTGCTCTAACTAAAGATTTGATTTCGAATCCTTGTCATGTTAAATAAGGACAAATGGATTCAGGTAGCCAAGTGTTTTCATTTCAAAACATAGGAGCGGGGGGGGGGGGGGGGCGGGGCGGGGCAGAATTGGACGAAGAAAAGAATTGGAGTTTGCTGAGCCAAATCAACTTTCTGGTCCTCGTGAAGGAGTTTAAAAAAAACAAAAAGGAAACCGAAAACTTAACCATTCGAATCACAGCAAAGCTTCACGGATCACAGAGGAAGCCCAGGAGTTTCGGTTTCATTTTATAAATCTATTTTGTAAATGACATAAATCAATTTAAACTAGAAATCAATTTTATAAATGAGAGCCAGCTTGTTTAGTGCTGAAGGTGCTAGCCTAGAAACCAGGAGACAATGAATTCTAGTGCCGCCATAGGCATGAAAGCTGGCTGGGGAGACTTTGGGCCAATCACCAGGAGGCTGTGACTTCTAGTCCTGCCCTCGGCATGAAAACCGGTTGGGTGACTTTGGGCCAATCACCAGGAGGCTGTGACTTCTAGTACCGCTTTTTGAATGAAAGTCGGCTGGCGACATTGGGCCCAGTCATTCTCTCTCAGCCCAGCCCACCTCACAGGGCTGTTGTTGTGGGGAAAATAGGAGGAGGAAGGAGTATTAGGTATGTTTGCCTCCTTGAGTTCCTTATACAATAATAAAGATGGGATAAAACTCAGAAGAAGAAAGAAAGAAAGAAAGAAAGAAAGAAAGAAGAAAGAAAGAAAGAAAGAAAGAAAGAAAGAAAGAAAGAAAGAAAGAAAGAAAGAAGAAGAAGGAAGGAAGGAAGGAGAAGGAAGGAAGGAAGGAAGGAAGGAAGGAAGGAAGGAAGGAAGGAAGGAAGAAAGAAAGAAAGAAAGAAAGAAAGAAAGAAAGAATAACAAGTCCTTAAAGACAGTCATTAATTTTTCCTTCTTTGAAAAACAGAATGAAGAAACAACTTCCTTAGGACCTCTGGGTCTTAAAGTGCACCCAAACTGGCTTGGGAATTCTGGGAGTTGAAGTCCACACCTCTTAAAGTTGCCGAGATTAAAAATCCCCATTCTCCATCCATAATCCTCGTCCACACCAACTGATTTCTTTAAACCCTAGTACAGGTACTCCTCAACTTACAACCATTTACTTATGGCAGGGGTGAAATGTTACCGGTTCGGACCGGTTCGCCCGAACCGGTAATAATAAACACTACCAGTTCGGGTAAACCGGTAGTAAAAAAAAAATACTACCGGTTCAGGTGAACCGGTATTTCCAATGATCAGCTGTGCCGCGTGATTTATATTTGCTAGAAAGCTGCTTTCTAGCAAATCTAAATCACGCGGCACAGCTGTTCTCCACCCTCGCTGTTCTACTTACCTTAGAAAAGGCTTCTTAAGCCTTCTTTTCCAGAGCATTTCCGGAGCATTTTACTCCTGACTTATGGCCATTCCAAGTTACAACAGTGCTGGGAAAAGTGACAGCTTTTATGTCCGTTTTTCACACTTGCAACCGTTGCCGCATCTTCATGATGACACAATCAGAATTCAGACGCGTGACAGCTGGTTCATATTTATGACGGTTGCATCCCCTTTTGCGACCTTCCAACAAGCAAAGTCCATGGGGGGAGCCAGATTCACTTAACACCCAGGTTGCTAACTTTACAACAGCAGTGATTCACTTAACGACGATGACGAGAAAAGGCGTAAAATAGGGCAAAGCTCCCTGAACCACTTTCTCACTTAGCAATAGAAATGTTGGGCTAAGTTGCGGTCATAAATCGAGGACTACTGCCGGTAACAATAACGTCCTGAGCCTGTCTGCCTTGGTCCAAACGGATTAGGGCAGTGGTGAAATCTAAAATTTGTTACTACTGGTTCTGTGAGCGTGGCTTGGGGGGTAATGTGACTGGGTGGGCGTGGCCATTTTTTAAAACTTTTAAAACCATTTTTTGTATAACCTCTTCGATGAGGAGGTTGTAAAAAAATGCTTTCAAAAGGCTCTGACAATCCAAGCTGAGTTGCCTGATCGGCAGAGACTTTTTTTCTTTTAAATGCCTCTGACGATCAGGCAACTCAGCTTGGATCGTCAGGCATCGTCTTGGATCATCAGCTTGGATCGTCAAACTCAGCTTGACGATCATGCAACTCAGCTTGGATCGTCCAAACTGAGTTGCCTGATCATCAGAGGCCTTTTTTCTTTTAAATGCCTCTGACGATCCAAGCTGATTTGCCTGATTGGCAGAGGCTTTTTAAAAAGCCTCTGACAATTAGGCAACTCAGTTTGGATCGTCAGAGGTATTTAAAAGAAAAAAAGCCTCTGATGATTGCGCGGCTCAGCTGGGCATGGGGGGGGCAGGGATTTTTGCTACCGGTTTTCCGAACCACCCGCCTCCATCGCTACCAGATTGGGCGATCCGATCCAGACCGGGAACATTTCACACCTGGATTAGGGGAATATTGAGAAACATCAAATTCCTCCAATGAAAAGATAAAGTCCCGATCAAAATTATTTAGGCTGCTTAATTCGAACCCTGCACGAACCGATTGAAAATCTGAACGGATGAAGACGGATGCTTCGTTCTGGCAACCGTCCTGTCCAGAACTGATCAGGAGCAAAAATGCCATATGTTGTTGCAACGGGGATGTGGTGAAAGCCAATTTGGCAGCCGCTCCGGTTTTGTCGCATTTCCTGTCTTTATAGTTTCATCTGGGCAGCTTTTCCAGCTGTCTGGACCACCCCCCCACCCCCACCCCCCCACACACACTCCTCCCATGACAACCTGCCACAGGAGACACACCTGTGAGCCTCGAAATCCGGTGCACATCGCGTCTTGGTAGCCAAAGGATAATAAGCAGAAATAATAAAAGTGACAGGCAAATGAAATTGAATGGTGAAAAAAAAAGTAAGGTTCTACATTTAGGCAAGAAAAACCAAAATGCACAGGTGCAGTATATGTGGTACCTTGCTCAATAGGGGTGACTGTGAGTGGGATCTTGGAGTCCTAGTGGACAACCATTTAAATAGGAGCCAGCCGATAGCAGCAGCTGCCAAAAAAGCCAACACAGTTCTAGGCTGCATTAACAAAGGGATAGAATCAAGACCACAGGAAGTGTTGATACCACTTTGTAATGCCTTGGAAAGGCCACACTTGGAATCCTGCATCCAGTTTTGGTCGCCACGACGTAAAAAATATGTGGGGACTCTAGAAAGGGTGCAGAGAAGAGCAACGAAGATGATTAGGGGACTGGAGGCTAAAACATATGAAGAACGGTTGCAGGAACTGGGTATGTCTAGTTTAATGAAAAGAAGGACTAGGGGAGACATGATAGCAGTCTTCCGATATCTCAGGGGCTGCCCCAAAGAAGAGGTAATCTTTCAGCTGGGAGCTCACGGCGTAAGTCGAGGACTACCTGTAAAGCCAACTTCACTATGATGATCTCCACCCTCAGTGCATTCGCTTCCATACAATATTTGGGGGGACAGTATGGAATTGATTGGACGGGGCTGGCTGGGGAATTCTGGGAATTTTTTTTTTAATTGAAAAGTTTTATAAGAAATACAAACATTTCCCCCCCCATCCTTTCCCCCTCTCCCCTTCCCCCCCACCCCCCTCCCTAGACTTCCCAGAACAGGCACAGGGTATAGCATTCACAAACATGAAGCTAAAATATGCTAACAAATTATTGCATTCATATTCTCCCTAGGTCTTTAACTCCTTATAGCTCAAAAACTATAAACATAAACTACTTAAAAATATTTCATTCATAAGCAATATGAATCTTCTTGTTCGGGTACTTTTTTTGCATATAGTCAATCCATCTTCTCCATTCCGATATATATATGTCTCATTTGAATGATCTTTAAGATATGATGAAATTTTTGCCATCTCAGCCAGATGCACAACTTGTAATGTCCATTCCTCAATGGTAGGTGGATCTTCCTTCTTCCAGTACTGTGCCACCAGTAACCTGGCAGCTGTTATTAAATTCAAAACCAACTTAGTCAATTCTGGGAATTGAAGTCCACATATCTATAAGGTTGAGAAACATGGCTACAGGAAGAAAAGAAAAAAAAAAAACATGACAATTTTAGCCCTAGAAAAGGGCTGCACAGCTTCCCAAGAGGCCATGTGCTTATTCTGGAAAGGGGGTGATCATCTCAACAGCCGCACCCACACACACACACAAAAAAAAAACCCACTGTCACATTACGTGTCCCACTTTAACCACTGCCAGAAGCTCCGTGGGAGAGGGAAAATGCCACAGCATCTGCCAGAAGGAGGCAAAAGAGGTTACAGATTCGCCTCCAACCTGCCCACGTTTATTTATATGTCTTTTGAGACACGTTGTCTGAACAAGGACTAAAACTGCAGGATCAGGCCAGAGAGACGGGTTCGAAAGATCCCAGGTGACAGCTTGTGTTTGCTGTGTTTGGAATGAGGAGGAAATAGAATTTCTCTGCAGTGGGGCAGAGCTGACCCAGGGCCTGGCTGAAATTTTGGGCAATTTTATCTATCATCTGTCTGCCTGTCTGTCTGTCTGTCATCATTTATCATCTGTCTATCTCTATATCATCTGTCTGCCTGTCTGTCTGTCTGTCTCTCTCTCTCTCTCATCTATCTAATCGTATCTCTCCCTCAACTATCTAGTGTCGGTCTGTCTGTCATCTATTATCTACCTATAACTATTTATCTATTATATATCTATAACTATATCTATATATATCATCTCTCTCATCTCATATATATATATATATATATATATATATATATATATATATATATATATATATATATATATATATATATATATATATATATATATATATATATATATATATATATCTGTATCTCTCTCTCTGTATGTGTGTGTATCTATCTATCTATCTATCTATCTATCTATCTATCTATCTATCTTTCTTTCTTTCTTTCTTTCTTTCTATCTATCTCTGTATCTCTGTATTTATCTCTCTATCTCTATCTACTATCTCTGTATCTCTCTGTATCAGATCTATCTGTCTATCTATCTATCTATCTATCTATCTATCTATCTATCTATCATCTATCTATCTTCTGTCTCTGTATCTCTGTGTATTTCTTTATCTATCTCTTTATCTCTCTCTCATCTATCTAATAGTATCTCTCCCTGAACTATCTAGTGTCAGTCTGTCTGTCATCTATCATCTACCTATAACTATTTATCTATTATATATCTATAACTATATCTATATATATCATCTCTCTCATCTCATATATATCTATCTCTCTGTATCTCTCTCTGTGTGTGTATCTATCTATCTATCTATCTATCTATCTATCTATCTATCTATCTATCTATCTATCTATCTATCTATCTTATCTATTTATCTATCTTTCTATCTCTGTATCTCTGTATATCTCTATCTTCTATTTCTGTATCTCTCTCTGTATCAGATCTATCTATCTATCTATCTATCTATCTATTTATCTATCTATCTATCTTCTATCTCTGTATCTCTGTATCTCTGGGTATCTCTGTATCTCTGTATCTATCATATAAACATGTAATAAATGTATATAAATGATTAATATATAAATGTATATAAACGGTTACACAGATAGTCCTCAATTTACAACCATTCTCTAAGTGACCATTGGTAGTTAAAACGGCAATGAAAAAAAGTGGCTTACCACCGGTCCTCGCATTTATGACTGTCACAGCTTCTCCATACTCACGTGATTAAAATTGGAGTGCTTGGCTACTGGCATATATGTAAGATAATTTTGCAGCACCCTGGGGTCATGTGTTCGCCAATTTGTGACCTTCCCAGCCAGCTTCTGACAAGCAAGGTGTGTGTGTGTGGGGGGGGAGCAGGATTCACTTAACAACCTTGTGATTCACTTAACAACCACAGCAAAAAAAGGCCATAAGATTTCTTCATGACTCTCTTAACTTCACTTAACAATGGAAATTTGCGGTTGCAAATTGTTCTGCTCCAGCTATGGACCCCAAAGAACGCAGCACACACAAAATCTGTACAAACCTTAGTTTACTAAATTAAATCAGTCTTTTTCAAACAAAAGCTGTTAATTATCTTTCTTAACAGCCTACAAGAATCCAAAGAATAAATAATCGTAATCTTACTAGGGTTGGCAGAAAGCCCAGAAGCAATTTGCAGGAAACTGATCAGAGAACTAAGATCCAGACGCGAAGGAGAGTGAACTAAAGTTGTTCCCTACAACTTGCTTCAGTTGGTGTTCCTCCTTAAATAGGCTAAGGGAGTGGCCAATTAGCCCCAAGCCTTACTCTCGAGGAGACCTCCTCCTCAGGAGCCACTCCTGCCTTTTGGCAGCTCTTCACGCCCGTGCATCGAGAGGAGGCTCCTCCTCTTCTTCCTCTTCACTTATAGGAGCTTCTGGAGGTTCTGAAGGCCCTGGCTGAGTCCCCGCCTCTGGCACCACATCTTCTCCAGTCTCCTCATTGTCTGACTCGGGTGCCAGCTGCACAGGCTGCTGGCGCAGCACCACACCAGCCTCCTCACTGTCGGATCAGCTAGTAGCTGCACAGGCCGCTGACAGGCCACAACACAAATCGAAGACTCTCTGTATAAATGCTAAAAATGATTTGTAGATCACATTGTGGCCGTCTGCAAGTGAGGCCATATCCCAGTCCACTTTCTGATTTCTTTTAGAGAAATGATGCTGTGCTTCAGTGGTTAGATGGACTAGACTCTGGTATCTGAATAGTCCTCGACTTACGACCACAATTCAGCCCCCAAATCAATGAATAGTGATCATGTGACCATGCAGATGTTGCAATGCTTGTGACCGTGAAAAAGGTCAGTGCCATTGTAACTTCAAACGGTCACTAAACGAACTGTCGTAAATCGAGGACTACCTGTAGGGACCTTTTTAACTTTCATATTTGACTGTGTTTTTCATTGAGATGAAATGTTAACATACATTGTAAGTCTGTGTATGTTATGCTGTAGATTAATACAGGAGCGGTCAAAATTGTGGAAACCTTTTGGGAAAAGTGTATTTTCTAAAACTAGCTAATAACACCACTTTTTTTTTTTTTTTTGAGTAGTACCATAAAATTATATATCAATGGAAAGATAAATTAAACAAGAATGTAATGCGATAACTTTTAGGAAGGATTTGCTGTTAGAATAGCAGTGACAGTATAAAGAAGAAAAGGGAAACACGTAGAAAAAAACGAGATATACCAAAATTATCCGCATGTCAGTTAACACTTAGTTGTTGTTGTTTTTTTTTGTTTTGTTTTTTTATTAGATTTATATACCGCCCTACTCCCAAAGGACTCAGGGCGGTGAACAGGCACAGAATAAAATACATAGATACAAAAGTTAAAAGACATAATTAAAACCAGATTAAATAATTTAGCCCGAGACAATTAAAAAATCCCAATAATTTAAAGCAGATTAAAATTTCGATTTAAAAGAATTTTAAAACGGGAGAAAATTAGGGTAACCTTTAGCATGAATGACGGCCTTACAACGTCTTCCCATGGAGTGAACCAAGTCTTTGAGTCCTTCAGCTGTTCTAATGTGTAACCAAGATGGAATGATGGCTTCTATTAACTGGGTTTTATTGCTGGGTCACTTCTGACTAACAAGTTTCTTTAGTCGGCTCCATAGATTTTCCATTGGGTGAAGATCTGGGCTATTCCCAGGCCGTTCCAGCAGTGGAATAGGATTATCTTGAAACTCCCCCCCCCAAAAAAGTGGTGTTACTAGCCATCAAACCTCAAAAATACACTTTTCCCAAAGGTTTCCACAATTTTGGCCACCACTGTACATACAAAATGCTTTAAATAAGATTAATAAAATAAAAATAATAAAAGAAATAATAATTATTTTAATTCACTCAGGACCCCAAAAAGTCCACAGCCCTTCCTTCCCTAGACAGTCGGTATATTAAGCAACCCACCCTCCTAATTGAGGGATGGATATGATGGAAGGAAACTAATATTCTTGCAGGACCGCCTACTACCACCAATAGCCTCCCACAAGCCGGTACGCTCCCATAGAGAGGAGCTCCTCCAGGTGCCGTCGGCCAAACAATGTCGACTGGCAGCCCCCAGGGGGAGAGCCTTCTCTGTGGGGGCACCTACGATCTGGAACGAGCTCCCCCCAGAGATACGGAGGATCCCGGATCTGCGCACCTTCCGTCGCACGCTTAAGACTTTTTTATTTCATCAAGCTGGCCTGGCCTAAATCTTCTCCACTTTTTAAATGTAAATTTTAATTTGTTTTTAAATTATGGGGTATTTTAAATTTGTCTCAGCCAAATTATTTAATTCGTTTTTATTCTATTTTAAAGTTTTGTATTTATGTGTTTTATCCTGTGGCTCTCCACTGCCCTGAGTCCTTCGGGAGTAGGGCGGCATAGAAATTTAAATAAATAAATAAAATTATTTTAATTCAGTCAGGACCCCAAAAAGTCCACAGCCCTTCCTTCCCTAGACAGTCGGTATATTAAGCAACCACCCCACTCCTAATTGAGGGATGGATATGATGGAAGGAAACTAATATTCAATCTTTTCTCTGGCATGTTCTTTGGGAATCCTTGATTTATTGCCCCCATAAACACGCATACATACGGCATGCCGAAGGGGCGGGGGGATGTGTGGAATTAAATTGATGCAATAAGCGAGTGTAAAAAGAGAAATCCTTGCGCTAAAAAAACCCTGAATTAGGTAAATGAAACCTTCCCTTTCTCGCGCACAAAATAATGAAAATGTAAGGCAAAACTTAATAAGCCATCTTTCCTTCGGATTTAATATGCTCAAAAGGGAGGACCGATATGGCATACGGAATGGGTGGGTGGGTTGCTTATTTATTATTAAAAATCATTGAATCTCACGCAAGGGTCTTCTTCGCCCTTGGAAAAATGGGAGAATTTCGTGTTGAAATTTGATGTGGTCAAATTTATTTATTTTGAGCTCTGTGTCGCTGATGTAGAATAGAATGGAAGGGAATGGAAGGGAAGGGAAGGGAAGGGAAGGGAAGAGAAGGGAAGGGAAGGGAAGGGAAGGGGAGTGGAGGGGAGGGGAGGGGAGGGGAGGGGAGGGGAGAAGAGAAGAGAAGAGAAGAGAAGAGAAGAGAAGAGAAGAGAAGAGAAGAGAAGAGAAGAGAAGAGAAGAGAAGAGAAGAGAAGAAGAGAAAATAGAAGACAGGATGGAACGGAACGGAACGGAACAGAACAGAACAGAACAGAACAGAACAGAACAGAACAGAACAGAACAGAACAGAACAGAACAGAACAGAACAGAATAGAATAGAATAGAATAGAATAGAGAATAGAATAAAAAATAGAAGACAGGATGGAATGGAATGAAATGGAATGGAATGGAAGGGAAGGGAAGGGAAGGGAAGGGAAGGGAAGGGAAGGGAAGGAGGGAAGAGAAGAGAAGAGAAGAGAAGAGAAGAGAAGAGAAGAGAAGAGAAGAGAAGAGAAGAGAAGAGAAGAGAAGAGAAGAGAAGAGAAAATAGAAGACAGGATGGAACGGAACGGAACGGAACAGAACAGAACAGAACAGAACAGAACAGAACAGAACAGAACAGAATAGAATAGAATAGAATAGAATAGAATAGAGAATAGAATAAAAAATAGAAGACAGGATGGAATGGAATGGAATGGAAGGGAAGGGAAGGGAAGGGAAGGAGGGAAGAGAAGAGAAGAGAAGAGAAGAGAAGAGAAGAGAAGAGAAGAGAAGAGAAGAGAAGAGAAGAGAAGAGAAGAGAAGAGAAGAGAAATTAGAAGACAGGATGGAACGGAACGGAACGGAACAGAACAGAACAGAACAGAACAGAACAGAACAGAACAGAACAGAACAGAACAGAACAGAACAGAACAGAACAAAATAGAATAGAATAGAATAGAATAGAATAGAATAGAATAGAATAGAATAGAATAGAATAGAATTTATTGGCCAAGTGTGATTGGATGTCCATTTATTCTTGGAGTGAGGGAAGTGGCATTTTTCTTTCTGTGTACAGACACGCACGCAATCAGAGGTGGTATTCAGCCGGTTCGGGTAAACCAGTAGTGGAAATCACAGGTGGGCCTGGCCATACGCCTCGGCTCTATGCCATCCTATTTGGGCACATATTTGAGGCCGTGCGCAGGCACGGAAGCCACACGCGTGAGTAAAGCATATGTGCGGAAGGGGTGGCGCAGCAGACTAAAGTGCTGTGAAGTAGCACCAGCTGCCTGCAATTACTGCAAGTTCAAATCTCACCAGGCTCTTACCTTGGGTTGAATTGTGGGGTCCTTGGTGTTTTCGGAGAGTGGGCGTTTTCGTGGCAGACTTTTCGTGACCCAACTAGGGAACGTCATCTGTGCCGTCACAATTAAGGAGCTAAAAATTCAGACAAAGAAACAGTGAAGAAAAGCCAAATCACGAAAACACCAAGACCATTTCTACCAACTTTGACAGGGCAAGCCACTTGTATATAAACAGAGAAGAAACTACACGTCTTTCTAACACTGATGATGGTACCTAGCTGGGTAATGAAACATTTGCGAGAAAGCAACCAAGGTCAGAGATCACCAGGGATCTCACAGTTCTCCTCTTCCTCCTCCTCCTCCTCTCCTTCCAACTAACACTGATGATGTTACTTAGCTGGGTAATGAAATGTCTGCAAGAAAGCAACCAAACTCGGAGAGCAACAGGGACCTCACAGTCCTCCTCCTCCTCCTCCTCCTCCTCCTCTCTGCAAACACCACTCCTGTCTAACATTGATGATCTTACCTAGCTGGGTAATGAAACGTCTGCAAGAGAGCAACCAAACTCACAGAGCACTGGAGATCCTCCACGATCCAGTTTTTACTTTCACTCAGCCTTATTACATCATAATCCGTACGTCAAAGTAACAGTATCAGTAGAGTCGGAAGAGACCTTGGAGATCATCTAGTCCAACCCCCTGCTCACGCAGGAGACCTATACTAGGGATTCAAACCGCCGACTTTTCTGATCTACAATCTCAGCGTTTTAGCCACTGACCCACCTCGGGAGCATGCCTGATATATTACAGGGTCCTTGATCAACTAGAATCCAGGGGTGAAATGCTCCCGGTTCGGACCGGATCGCCCGATCTGGTAGCGATGGCAGCGGGTGGTTCAGGGAATCGGTAGCAAAAATCCCTGCCCCCCCCCATTGCCTAGCTGAGCCGCGCAATCATCAGAGGCTTTTTTTAAAAAATTTTTAAAAGCATTTTTTCTACAACCTCTTCGGCCGAAAAAATGCTTTCAAAAGTAAAACAAAAAGCCTCTGATGATCCCACGGCTCAGCTGGGATCATCAGAGGCTTTTAAAAGCATTCTTTCTACAACCTCTTCGGCCGAAGAGTTTGTAGGAAAAAATGTTTTTAAAGGGAAAAAAAGCCTCTGCCGACCAGGCAAATCAGCTGGGATCGTCAGAGGCTTAAAAAAAAAAAAGCCTCTGCCAATCAGGCAAGTCAGTTGGGATCGTCAGAGGCTTAAAAAAAAAAAGCCTCTGCCAATCAGGCAAGTCAGCTGGGATCGTCAGAGGCTTAAAAAAAAAGCCTCTGCCAATCAGGCAAGTCAGCTGGGATCGTCAGAGGCTTAAAAAAAAAAAGCCTCTGCCAATCAGGCAAGTCAGCTGGGATATTCAGAGGCTTAAAAAAAAAGCCTCTGCCAATCAGGCAAGTCAGCTGGGATCGTCAGAGGCTTAAAAAAAAAAAGCTTCTGCCGATCAGGCAAGTCAGCTGGGATCATCAGAGGCTTTAAAAGCATTTTTTTTTATAACCTCTTCAGCTGAAGAGGTTGTAGAAAAAAATGGTTTTAAAAGTTAAAAAAAAAAAGTTGGCCACGCCCACTCAGTCATATTACCCCCACACACACACCAAGCCACGCCCACAAATTTTACATTTCACCACTGCTAGAATCCCAAAGATATTGGAAGACTGCTATCATGTCATCCCTAGTCCTTCTTTTCATTACACTAGACATACCCAGTTCCTACAGCCGTTCTTCATATATTTTAGCCTCCAGTCCCCTAATCATCTTGGTTGCTTTTCTCTGCACTCTTTCTAAAATCTCAATATCTTTTTAATATTGTGGCAGCCCAAACTGGATGCAATATTCCAAATGGGAAGGAAGGAAGGAAGGAAGGAAGGAAGGAAGGAAGGAAGGAAGGAAGGAAGGAAGGAAGGAAGGAAGGAAGGAAGGAGGGAGAGAAATAGGGGAGGGAGAGAGGGAGGGAGGAAGGGAGGATAGAAGGAAGGAAGGAAGAAAGGAAGGAAGGAGAGAAATAGGGGAGGGAGGGAGGAAGGAAGGAAGGAAGGAAGGAAGGAAGAAGGACAGAAGGAAGGAAGGAGAAAAAAATGGTTTTAAAAGTTAAAAAAAAAAAGTTGGCCACGCCCACTCAGTCATATTACCCCCCACACACACACACCAAGCCACGCCCACAAATTTTACATTTCACCACTGCTAGAATCCCAAAGTCAGCAGAAGATCGCCTTCAACATGGGACGTGATTGCGACATGTTTAACAGCCCTGGATATTTGCCACTTAGCAGTTGCCAGCCAAGGCATCAACAGAGAAGAACCAGCTCAGGGTGCCTGACGTCCTATTTTCCCATCACCGTCTTCTTGTCTTTATCTCCAGCCCCTTGTTTACTTTGACCCCTGAGGTCCGGAGTTCGGTTTTCCTGCAGAAGGGAAAATTGGAAGATGTGAAAAGGCTAATTCGGTGCTCCATCTCTTTCTTTTTCTTCCCCTCCAGCTCGGTGAAAAGTTATTCTGTTTTTCGCACTTGGCAGTCAGAGGGGAAAAAAAAAGAGGTGAGAGCAGTCGCTATAGTAACTTGGCTCCCACCTTCTGCTCATCCAGCCCTTTTTACTTTCTTGAATTTCTGTCCCATTTATTTATTTATTTTTTTCTCGCGAGTTATACGGGGTGCCCGATTTGTTTCTTTTTTTTCTCTCTTTCTTGTTAGCATGTCCAACATCTTCTCCTTCTTCCCTGCGTGGGGGTAGGGTTGGAAGGAACCAGGGGTAGGCTGCTGAGGGTGCGTAGGGGTTCGTGAGAACCTCTAGCTAAAATTCTGTGCAGTTTGGAAATTCACCCCAAATCCAGGGGTGAAATCCAATTTTTTTTAACGACCGATTCTGTGGGCGTGGCTTGGTGGGCGTGGTGTGGCTTGGTGGGCGTGGCTTGGTGGGCGTGGCAGGGGAAGGATCCTGCAAAATCTCCATTCCCACTCCACTCCAGGGGAAGGATACTGCAAAATCTCCATTCCATCCCCAATCCTGGGGGAAGGATATTGCAAAATCTCCATTCCCACCCCACTCTGGGGCCAGCCAGAGGTAGTATTTGCCGGTTCTCCAAACTACTCAAAATTTCCGCTGCTGGTTCTCCAAACTGCTCAAAATTTCCACTACCGGTTCTCCAGAACCTGTCAGATCCTGCTGGATTTCACCCTTGCCCAAATCTCTCTCCTGGCTGGCCCCACCTAACCCGCCCCACCCCACCCCCAGGAGTCCCCACACGGCCCGTTTTGGATGCAGGTAAGTACAGGGCACGCGTGGAGGCCCAGGGAGGGTGAAAAACGGGCCTACTGTAAGTTCGGGAAGGCCAAAAACTGTTTCTGGCCTCCAGAGGGCCTCCGGTGCCTGGGGAGGCCGTTTTCATCCTCCCAGAGGCTGAAGCAAAGCCTCCAGAGCCCAGGGAGGGCAAAAGCGCCCCCCCCCCCCGCCATGGTGCAGGAGGCCAACTAGGCCACACCCACCATGGCCACGCCCATCCAGCAACCGGGCAGAGAACCCCTTGCTAAAATTTTTGAAGCCCACCCCTGGAAGGAACCCATCGCTTGTCCTGAGGTCAGCCATGGATGTGTATGCCCCTCTCATTGGCAGGGTTGATGGGGCACACTTCAGTTTGGTCTGGTGGTTAAGGTGCCAGGCTGGAAAGCAGGAGAGTGTGAGTTCGAGTCCCGTCTTAACCCTGAAAGCCAGTTGGGTGACTTTGGGTCAGTCTCTCTCTTCTCAGCCCACAGCTCACCTCACAGAGTTGTTGTTATGGAGAAAATAGGAAGGTGTCTCGGATATGTTTGCCACTTTGAGTTATTAGTAAAAATAATAAAGGCAGGAACTAATAAGAAAGGAAGGAAGGAATAACAGAATAACAGAGTTGGAAGGGATCTTGGAGGTCTTCTAGTCTAACCCTTTGCTCAAGCAGGAAAACCTACAGCATTTCAGACAAATGGCTGTCCAGTCTCTTCTTGAAAACCTCCAGTGTTGGAGCACCCATAACTTCTGGTGGCAAGTTGTCCCACTGATTAATTGTTCTCACTGTCAGGAAATTTCTCCTTAGTTCTAGGTTGCTTCTCTCCTTGATTAGTTTCCACCTTGATTAGTTGCTTCTTGTCCTACCCTCAGGTGCTTTGGAGAATAGCTTGACTCCCTCTTCTTTGGGGCAGCCCCTGAGATATTGGAAGACTGCTATCATGTCATCCCTAGTGCTTCTTGACATTACACTAGACATACCCAGTTCCTACAGCCGTTCTTCATATATTTTAGCCTCCAGTCCCCTAATCATCTTGGTTGCTTTTCTCTGCACTCTTTCTAAAATCTCAATATCAGACAGAAGGAAGGAAGAAGGAAGGAAGGAAGGAGAGAAATAGGGGAGGGAGAGAGGGAGGGAGGAAGGAAGAAGGAAGGAAGGAAGGACAGAAGAAGGAAGGAAGAAGGAAGGAAGGAAGGAAGGAATTAAGGAAGGAGAGAAATAGGGGAGGGAGGGAGGGAGGAAGAAGGACAGAAGGAAGGAAGGGATTAAGGAAGGAAGGAGGAAAGAAGGAAGGAAGGAGAGCTCTATAACACGAGACAGGGGTCAAGCAGCTGTTCTCACACCCTCAGGGGTAAAAGGTACAATTATAGCACATTTATTCTGCATATTCCTTTCAAGATTGGGGGGGGGAAGATTGGAGAAATTCTTCTATGCAGGCTGGTAGTAGAGCTGGGGGGGGGGGCATGTCAGCTTCTGAGTTCAGCTTCCTTTTGCCCGACCCAGTGCAACCCATTTTTTTTTCAGCCCGGCAGAGCCTTGTAATGCAGAATTCAGGCAAGCAATGGAGCCACCCCAAAACATTTATTTTATATGCTGCTTGCCTGCCGTTTCATCCATTGGTCCATCCGGGATTGCTTTCATTCATTCCCTTCTGGCAGGCTCTGGCAGAGGAATATCCAATTCAGGCTGTGCAGTCTTGCTTTTCTGAAAAGCCGCACTGCCCAAGAGAGGAGAGGAGGGGGCAGAGAGAGAGAGTGAGAGAGAGAGAGAGAGAGAGAGAGAGAGAGTGAGAGTGAGAGAGAGAGAGAGATCTTTTTTGCTGAAAGTAATCTCTTTGGCCAGAGCTGCGTGACAGATTCCCTGCTGTTTTCCCAAGAAGCTCCGATTTAAGCAGCATTTTAAGCGGTTACAAAAGAGAAATCCCTGCTTCAAAGGTGGAAAGACAGGTCATCCTCGACTTATGACCGCAATTCAGTCCAAATTTTCATGATTCAACTAGGCAACATCACTAGTGCTAGAAGGGAGGAGGGAGGGGAGGGGGAGGAGTGGGAGAAGGAGGAGGAGGAAGGAAGAAAGAAGGAGAAGAAGCAGATGCGGAAGCGGAAGGGGAGGAGGAGGAGGAAGAAGGAGGAGGAGGAGGAGGAAGAAGAAGAAACAGAAGAAGAAGAAGAAGAAGGAAGAAGCAGAAGCAGCAGCAGAAGAAGAAGAAGAAAGAGGAGGAGGAGGAGGAAGGAGGAGGAAGAAGGAGGAAGAAGAAGAAGGAGGAGGAGGAGGAGGAGGAGGAGGAGGAAGAAGAAGAAGGAGGAGGAAGAAGGAGAAGAAGAAGAAGAAGGAGGAGGAGGAGGAGGAGGAGGAGGAAGAAGAAGAGGAGGAGGAAGAAGAAGAAGAAGAAGAAGAAGAAGAAGAAGAAGAAGAAGAAGAAGAAGAAGAAGAAGAAAAAAGGAAGCAGAAGCAGCAGAAGAAGAAGAAGGAAGAAGAGAAGGAAGAAGGAAGAAGAAGGAAGAAGAAGAAGGAGAAGGGGAAGGAGAAGGAAAGGAGAAGAAGCAGCAGAAGAAGAAGAAGGAGAAGGAAGAAGAAGAAGCAGCAGAAGAAGAAGAAGAAGAAGAAGAAGGAAGAAGAAGAAGCAGAGGCAGAAGCAGAGGCAGAAGAAGAAGAAGGAAGAAGGAAGAAGAAGGAGAAGAAGAAGCAGAAGCAGAAGAAGAAGAAGAAGAAGAAGAAGAAGAAGAAGAAGAAGAAGAAGAAGAAGAAGAAGAAGAAGAAGAAGAAGAAGAAGAAGAAGAAGAAGAAGAAGAAGAAGAAGAAGGAAGAAGGAAGAAGGAAGAAGGAGAAGCAGAAGCAGAAGAAGAAGAAGGAAGAAGGAGGAAGAAGCAGAAGCAGAAGCAGAAGCAGAAGCAGAAGCAGAAGAAGAAGAAGAAGAAGAAGAAGAAGAAGAAGAAGAAGAAGAAGAAGAAGAAGAAGAAGAAGAAGAAGAGGAGGAGGAGGACCAATAATAGTCAAACATTATACATATAAGGATTCACCTTAGATATATTGTAACTGTTTCAATAAAGACTGCCCATATTTTATTGTAATTGTCAATACAAAGTCTACATCCAGAAGTAACTCTTTTGTAGGTCACCAAGAGCATCATCTCTTCAATGAATAATTAGGATGACTAATTTGCCTCCTTCTTAAAGTTGGCCCCTTAGCCATAAGAAGGACACAAGTTCCTTGTCCAGCTGTCAGTAAGAAGCTTATGTTAAGACCGACATATTTTACAGATAAATCAAAAGAATTCTTCCCACCTCATATGCTACCCTCCCTGGTCAAATTAGACTTTGGCTTGGTGTGACATGTCACACTGGCCTCTTGCATTCCTATCTGCAAAGAACATTTAGTATCAATATTTCCTTAGTTAATTGTCCTGAAATTTGATGAACGATTTGACCAAAATGTTTTTCTCTCTCTCTCTCGCTCCCAAATGGGAACAGGTTGTTTTGCTACCGCCTTAAGTATTTTGCTTTAATGGTATTTTTCTTTAAAAGCAAAAAACAAAGAAGCTTTATTTAACAGTTGCAAAAAGCTGCTTGCATTGCTGATTATGAAAAAAAAGGGAGGGAGGGAGAAAGACAAAGAATGAGAGAGAGAGAAAGGGGCATAGAGATTTCAGGATGAACTTCTCCATAATGATACATCGCCTTGACCTCCAAATTACACAGTCGCTGAAAACGGCATGGCCCACTCTGACACAGAGACACACAAAACACCGGCACATATCAGGAAAGGAAGGGAGAAGAGGACAAATTCTAAACAATTTGAATCAAAGGATGATTTTATGAGTGGCTGCATATGGAACCGGAGAAGAAACTCAGTTCTGTAGCAGAGTAAAAGAATGAAGAGAGGAGGAGGAGGAGGAGGAGGAGGAGGAGGAGGAGGAGGAGGAGGAGGAGGAGAGGAGAGTAAGAAGAAAGGGAGAAGGAGGAGAAGGAGAAGGAGAGGAAGAAGAAGGGGAGGAGGAGAAGGAGGAGGAGAAGGAGAAGGAGAAGAAGGAGGAGGGAAGGAGGAGGAAGAGGAGAGGAAGAAGGAGGAGGAGGAAAAGGAGAAGGAGGAGAAGGAGAAGGGGAGGAGGAGGAGGAGAGGAAGGAGGAGAAAAAAGGAGAAGGAGAAGGGGAGAAGGAGGAGAGGAAGAAGGAGAAGGAGAAGGAGAAAGGAAAGGAAAAGGAGAAGGAGAAGATGGTGAGGAGGAGGAGGAGAAGGGGAGGAGGAGTAGAGGAGAGGAAGGAGGAGGAGGAGGAGAAGGAGAAGGGGAGGAGGAGGAGGAGAGGAAGAAGGAGGAGAAAAAAGGAGAAGGAGGAGAAGGAGAAGGAGAGAAGGAGGAGAGGAAGAAGGAGAAAGAGAAGGAGAAGGAGAAAGAAAAGGAGAAGGAGAAGGAGAAGACGGTGAGGAGGAGGAGAAAGGAGAAGGAGAAGTAGTAAGAGGAGAAGGGGAAAAGAGAAAGAGGAGGAATTCTGGAAGTTGAAGCTCCCCCTTCTTCAAGCTATCAAAAGTGAGAAATTTGCCGTGTTTTTTCTTTTGTTGCCTACTTCCCACCGCTGGGCTAAGAGTCAGATGAAGAGCGTACAATATATCTGAGGGATGGGAAGAGTGGCTGCATCATTGGGACTCACTGCCTCCTTCAGCCGCTCACCTCTTTTGAGCCAGGCCGGTCATGTTTTCTGCCCCTGCGTGCACTCATTGCCGTGGTGAAGCTGGCTGGCACCGTCTCGCGAGAGCCCACTGTTAAAATTTTGGAGGAATTTGGTAAACTGGTCGCAAGCACAACCGAAGCCCCAAAGGCTTAAAGTGCCCATCAGCTGTTCTGCGGCGAGAGACACACCGGAGCTGGTTCTTCCAACATTTACTGCCGCACCTCTGCCCACAAGCCCCGTTGCAACCCCATCCATCAGAATCTCTTTTGCCCGACAGATCTTCATCTACTGAAAAATCGTTCTTGGCATGTAAACCTGGGGGTTTATTTTTCTCCCTCGCATTGTCTATTGCTTTGTCTCTCCTGCTTATCTGCCAAGTCTCTTTGCTTTGGCCTGTCAAGGCAGCGGATCTGTGGTGAGCTTAAATATACATATTCTTAACGCTCGGCTTTCTTCTTCTTCTTCTTCTTCTTCTTCTTCTTCTTCTTCTTCTTCTTCTTCTTCTTCTTCTTCTTCTTCTTCTTCTTCTTCTTCTTCTTCTTCTTCTTCTTCTTCTCCTTCTCCTTCTCCTTCTTCTTCTTCTTCCTCCTCCTCCTCCTCTTCTTCTTCTTCCTCTTCTTCTTCCTTCCTTCCTCCTCTTCTTCCTTCTTCTTCTTCCTTCTTCTTCTCCATCTCCTCCTCCTCCTCCTCTCCTTCTTCTTCTTCTTCTTCTTCTTCTTCTTCTTCTTCTTCTTCTTCTTCTTCTTCCTCTTCTTCTTCTTCTTCCTTCCTTCCTCCTCTTCTTCCTTCTTCTTCTTCCTTCTTCTTCTCCATCTCCTTCTCCTCCTCCTCCTTCTTCTTCCTCTTCTTCTGCTCCCCCCCCTCACAAATCCCACTTCCTTCTAGCACTGATGATAGTACCTAATTTGATAATCTACATAAAAACAGCCAAGCTCAGAGAGCAGCAAACATCCCTCCTCCTCCTCTTCTCCTCCTCCTTCTCTTCTTCTTCACAAATCCCACTTCCTTCTAGCACTGATGATAGTACCTAATTTGATAATCTACATAAAAACAGCCAAGCTCAGAGAGCAGCAAACATCCCTCCTCCTCCTCTTCTCCTCCTCCTTCTCTTCTTCTTCACAAATCCCACTTCCTTCTAGCACTGATGATATAACCTAATTTGATAATGAAACGTCTACATGAAAACAACCATGCTCAGAGAGCATCAAGGATCCCACAGTCTTCATTCCTCCTCCTCCTCCTCCTCCTCCTCCTCTTCTTCACCAATCCCACTTCCTTCTAGCACTGATGATATAACCTAATTTGATAATGAAACGTCTACATGAAAACAAGCTTTGTTAAATAAAGCAAAACAAGCAGGAGGGAACGACCAAGGGAGTTGATGGTTGGGGAATTGGAGCTTGCTGGAGCTGACGTCCACCTGTCTTCAACCTACCAAGGTTGGGAAACAGACTAAGATTAGACAGACAGATCAGGCAGGCAGGCTGAGCCATTGTGCCAGACCTTCCGAGTTAAGACAGACCAGGAAAATAACCCCCAAATACCGACTGCACTAACAGGATCTTGAAAACAGCTTCCCCCCTCCCCACTCAGAATTTCTTCCTATTCCCCCACCCACCCACCCACTCACCCCCAGACTTAAAGCAGATTTCTGGACATGTTTATGTAACGGTTAGACATGGGGTCTCCGAGGTCATTCAATGGTGCTCATTAGACGCTCTCTACAATTTTACAAAAACCGCAGAAAGAGAGTAACAAGAGTTAGACAAAGAAGGCAAAAACAAGAGATAAGATACGTACACGCCAGGGCGTCCTCGAGTTACAACCATTCTTTTAGTGACCGAGGTTACAACGGCACTGAAAAAAAGTGACTTGTGACTTGTTTTTTCAGACTTAAGTCTGTTGTTAGCATCCCCGTGGTCACGTGATCAAAATTCAGGCACCTGACTCCTCTTTATGACGGTTGCAGTGTCCCTCACGGTCATTTCATCCCCCTTTTGCGACCTGCCGACAAGCAAAGTCCATGGGGAAAGCCAGATTCACTTAACAATTGTTGTTACTCACTTAACAACTGCTGTGATTCACTTACCAACGGGGGCAAGAAAGGTCGTAAAATGGGGCAAAACTCACTTAGCAACCACCTCACTGAGCAATTTTGGGCTCACTTGTGGTCATAAGTTGAGGACTCCCTGTACTAACCAGGTTCATCCAGGTAGTACATTACCTATGTTACCTTAGTCCTCTCAGACCGGTTCAGACCAGTTCGGATGAACCGGTAGTGCAATCCCATCCTATATCACTGCGTTTTTGATGCCGCATGCCTATACGGACGGTGCGTGCGAGCGAATTGCTGTGTTGTTTGACATCGCGGGCATGCGCGGATGGGGCGTGTGCGCTCGCGTTTCCAGTGCTGGGCAAACCGGTTGGTACAGTATGTGAAGCTCACCTCTGGCCCTTACAACTTACAACAGTTTGTTTAGCGACCATTTAGTTTTACAACAGCACTGAAAAAAGTGACTTATGACCGTTGGTCACACTTGCGACCGTTGGGGCATCTCCATGGTCAGGTGATCAAAATTCAGCCTCGCCTTTGTGATGGTTGCCGTGTCCAAAGGGGGGGTCATGTGATCCCCTTTTGCGACCACCTGGCAAGCAAAATCACTGGGGGAAGCTCACTTAGCAGCTGTCTCGCTGAGCAACGGGAAATCTAGGTTCAATTTTGGTTGCATGTTGAGAACCGCGCATGTATGCAAATCCATCTCCTTGCCAAACAGGCCACCGCACAGAGGTGGGATTCAGCCGGTTCGGACCAGTTCGGGTGAACAGATAGTGACGACCTGCAGGTGAGCCCGCCCCCGCCCACCAGCCCAGGCGCAATCCCATCCTATAGTGCCGTGTTTTTGATGCCTCATGTATGCGTGGACAGCCATGTTGTCATGTTGCCATGTTGTTTGACGTTGCATGCATGTGTAGAGGGTGCGCACGAGCGAATTGCTGTGTTTTGTGACATTGCACTTATGCGCCAGAGGTGGGTTTCAGCAGGTTCTGACCAGTTCTGGAGAACCGGTAGTGGAAATTTTGAGTAGTTCGGAGAACCGGTAGTGGAAATTCTGACTGGCCCCGCCCACATCTATTTTCTGCCTCCCAAGTCCCAGCTGATCGGGAGGAAATGGGGATTTTGCAGTAACCTTCCCCTGGATTGGGGAGGGAATGGAGATTTTACAATATCCTTCCCCTGGAGTGGGGTGGGAATGGAGATTTTACAGTATCCTTCCCCTGCCATGCTCACCAAGCTACGCCCACCAAGCCATGCCAAGCTCACTAAGCCACACTCACAGAACTGGTAGTAAAAAAATTTTGAAACCCACCACTGGCATGCGTGGATGGCACGCGTGCACATTTCCACGCGTGCCATCTGCACCGCAGCATCTGGTACAGAAAGAACAACTGTCTTGTGTTGAACCTGGCTGAAGGATTAGAGTCCTGGGTGAGCGTCGCCAAAGATTTTCGTGATACGATTCAAAGACTTTTTGCTCCTTGCTTGACACCCAATAATCACTCTCTTGTTGTTGTGTTTTTTTCGGTCTTTCTTGATGAGTCTTCCCAGACACCGTTGCTGGGTAACAATGATTTCTTTTGACAATGGAAGTTTTTTTTTTTCCTTGCCCCCCACCACCTCCCTGGTTTAATCGATGGTGGTGAGCCGTAGAGTGAGTTAATTCAGGAAGAGAGACCTGCCTATCTTCTGTGACTTGTACTGGTATAAAAGCCCAGTCAATCAATCCATCAGCCTTCCAGAATTGGCATTGTTAATTGCAAGGGTGACCCTTTTGTTGCAAGCATCCCGGGTTTTTTTGAGCCGGAGGAAACAATCCTGGCAGAATGGCTTGCCTCCCCACCCACCCACCCAAAAAAAAAATCAGGCTCCGGAGGGACGCTTTCCTTCAGCTGACCCTGAAGCTACGGTACGATCCTTGTCAGCCATAAGATCACCTTTTGTCCTGAAAGATTGATGTCTCCTATAATGAAGTGTCCACCTCCTGCCCTTGGCAGAATAATCTCTCTCGAACAACTACAATTGTAAGTCAATCAAAATGTCAGCTTTTGTCTCACCTTTTGTTATAGCTTAAACCTCGATAATCCCCAGGTTTCGTGCCGGCATGTTAAATCAAATCACGGCGGCCTGGTCTATATTAGAGGCTTTGCACGCCGAGGGTTTGTGTGTTTGTGTGTCAGGGGTGGCATTCACTTATCTTCGCGACCGGTTCGCAAATGCGAGCGCGCGCGTCACGTTTGCACATGCACAAGGCCTTCCGTGCATGTTCAGGGCATCAAAAACAGGACATCATTACATCCGAGTGGGTGGGCCGAGTCTTCCACCGTCGCCGCTACCAGTTCGCCCGAACTGGATAGAACCGGCTGAATACCACCACTGGTGTGTGTGTGTGTGTTTGTGTAAAGGAGAGCATTGTCTATGGAGATTCTCAAGTCATCCAGGTTCTGGTTGTCCCAAAGCTGCTTTTTTTTCCAAGATGCAACCGGACTTTGTTTTTCCTTGAAGGGGTTTTGCTTTTTGTCCGAGAAGCTTCTTCAGTTCTGACTGAATGGTGGAGAATGGAAGGATTTATGCAGTCCTCTGGTCATTAGTACTCTCTCTGGGAGTCATTGAGGCCACTTGGAGGTTGATCCGTTTACAGCACAGTCCTTTCAGCAGTTCCAAGAAGGCTCCACACCAGGGGTGGGTTCTAAATTTATTTACTACCGGTTCTGTGGGCGTTGCTTATTTTGTGGGGGTGTGGCTTGGAGGTCACGTGACTAGGTGGGCGTGGCTAGCTGGTCAGAGTCATTTCTGGAAGGTCATCGCACTTACGACCAGTCCTCGCACTTACGACGCGACTCATTTGTTTGCTTTTAACACTGATCAGCTGTAGGGCAGCCCTTTGAAGCCCCACGGCAAGAGTTTAAACAGTTTTTTTCCCTCTAGTCATCAGCTGGGACTCAGGAGGCAGCAATAGATTGGGGGTGGGACCAAATAAAAGGTAAGAATGATGTGGGGGGGGAGGGCGGGGGGGAGAACCGGTTCGGTGACGTCATATCGTCACCGCTACCAGCTCGGCCAAACCGGACCGAACCGGGAGGAACCCACCACTGCTCCACACCCATTTGCACGATTCAAGGCACAGATTCACCTCCAAATTTTTCACTTCTCATTGCCAACTCGAAGAGCAACAAAGATGGTTATGGGACTGGAGGCTAAAACATATGAAGAACGGTTGCAGGAATTGGGTATGTCTAGTTTAATGAAAAGAAGAACCGGGATGACGTGAAAGCAGTCTTCCAATATCTAAGGGGCTGCCCCCAGTGGTGAAATCTAAAATTTGTTACTACCAGTTCTTGGTGAGAGGAGGAGGTAATGTGACTGGGTGGGTGTGGCCAACTTTTTTTTTTTTTTACTTTTAAAACCATTTTTTCTACAACCTCTTCAGCTAAAAAAATGCTTTTAAAAGGCTCTGACGATCCCAGCTGAGTTGCCTGATCGGCAGAGGCTTTTTTTTCTTTTAAAAGCCTCTGCCAATCAGGCAACTCAGCTGGGATCGTCAGAGCCTTTTAAAAGCATTTTTTCTACAACCTCTTCGGCCAAAGAGGTTGTAGAAAAAATGCTTTTAAAAGCCTCTGACGATCCCAGCTGAGCTGCGCGATCATCAAAGGCTTTTTTTTTTTAATGCATGTTTTCTGCTGAAGAGGTTGTAGAAAAAAATGCTTTTAGAAATTTTTTAAAAAAAGGCTTTGATGATCGCGTGGCTCAGCTGGGCATGGGGGGGCACGGATTTTTGCTACCAGTTCTCCGAACCACCCCTCGCCATCGCTACCGGATCGAGCGATCCGGTCCAAACCGGGAGCATTTCACCCCTGGGCTGCCCCAAACAAGAGGGGTCAACCTATTCTCCAAAGCAATTGAAGACAGAACAAGAAGCAATGGCTAGAAAATAATCAAGGAGAGATCCAACCTAGAATTAAGGAGAAATTTCCTGACAGAACAATTAATCAGTGGAACTCCTTGCCTCCAGAAGTTGTGGGTGCTCCAACACTGGAAGGTTTTAAGAAGAGATTGGACAGCCATTTGTCTGAAAGGGTATAGTGCAGTGTTGGTGAACCTTTTCAGCACTTTTTGGCACTGAGCCATCTCTCAAGGCACATGACCCATCGCCCGTTGCTCTTCTGGTTGGTTTTCATGAGTGTGGGAGCGCCGGAAGCTGGAAGTCCTGCTGGCCGGTGCATATGCGCACTCAAGGAAGATGATCTTCCGGTTTCTGGCGCATGCTTGAACACTGGCCAGTTGGTTTCTCACACGCATGCGTGACAGAAACCAAAAGACCAGGTGGCTGGAAAGTGGAAGAGCAGCTGCCAAGCACACGCATGTGCACTGGGCAGCAGCTGTTCTGGTTTCCGGTGCTCCCGCGGGTGTAAACATCAGCTGGCTGGCGCGCCGGAAACCGGAAGAGCTTATGTGCCCGGAGAGATGGTTCTGCGTGCCACTTCAGGCACACATGCTATAGGTTCACCATCACGGGTATAGTGCTTAAGTCCCTTTCAACTCTGTTATTCTGTGATTCTGAATTAAAATCGTGAAGGACAGCCCAGGAGGAGAGGTTTAGAGAAGGGTGTGTGTCAGTGGTGGGTTCCTCCCGGTTTGGCCCGGTTCGGCCAAGCCGGTAGCGGTGACGATATGACGTCACTGAACCGGTTCTCTTTGTCCGGGAGCTGGGCCCTCCCGCCCGCCCCCGTGTTATTCTTACCTTTTATTTCTTCTTTTTTAGCCCAGCTGATAGGTGCGGCAGAGTGGATTGCCGCACCTCAGCAGGGCAGATTCCTAACGCGCTTGCGCGGAGCGCTCTTGTAGCCATTCTTGTATCTTAGTCCAGTACTTTTTCACTTCAGGACATAGCCACCAAGCATGAAAGAAGGTACCTGTGCTTCTGCTTTATCATTAAACCATCTTTCCAATCGGCCTCCATGTTTCCAATGTCTTTCTCCCAGTTTGGAACTGAACCAGATGGATATTTCTTCCAACAGTACAGATTAAGAGAGATGCTAACCGTGTGCATTGATATTCTTCTGTTTCTGCATTGAGAGAGGATCCTAGGCAGCTCCACAGATGAGCTATTTTTTTTTTAAGACTCCTTCCTGATGCTCCTTACTGGACAAATGCAGTTGTGCAACGTCTCACAAAAGAACCTCATCCCAAATCAACGGTGTGCACCGGCCATAAGGGAAGACGTTTTAATTGCAAAAGGCAATTAAGCCCCAGACCATCGGTCTTAGGTTACCTCTGGAGACAGCAATGCATGACATTAGATTTGTAAATGTGTGTGACTCATGCAAAGAGAGACCAGGGAAATTAAGTAATGCCACGGGGAGGGGGGTAGATTTCTATCCTTCCTTTGCCTTTGTGTGTGTGTGAGAGAGAGCGTGTTTGTTGTTTCATGAATGAAGGCGAATATACGCGTCCCAGGATAATGTTGCAGGATCCAATCTTGGTCAGTCACCAGGACCAGAGGTTTTGATCAGTGGTGGGATTCAAATAATTTAACAACCGGTTCTCTGCCCTAATGACCAGCTGGGTAGGCATGGCTTGGTGGTCATGTGACTGTGTGAGCGTGGCCAAACTCAACGTCACTCACGTCGATGGGCGCTTTGCCTTAGCTGTTACAATGTAACAAGGCTTAACCAGAGAGGCAGTTTCTGTAAGCAGGGTAATAAAGATTAGGCTAGAAACACCACCAGAATGTTTCCTCCCTGCCTTCCTTACAGGATTAGCCCTGTAAAGTGGAAAAAAACAAAATAAGACTTCTTCCAACAACCTATTCCCTGAACTGTTTAGAAAGTTAACAACCGGTCTTCACAAATAGGTACGAACTGGCTGAATCCCACCACTGGTTTTGGTGTCCGATTTTTCGGGAACCGTGCTGGAGCCCATCTACAGGGAACTTGTCTCTAGCAGAATATTGGGATAGGCAACTACAGTATAGCAACTTTATGACCTGTGGGCTTCAACTCCTAGCTTCAACAATTATCTAGTAGAACAAACTGCCTTTGGAAATTGTGTGTGCTCCATCACTGGAGGCTTTTAAGAAGAGATTGGACTGTCCGGAGTGATATAGGGTCTCCCTCTTGAGCAAGGGGTTGGACTAGAAGACGTTCACAATTGGGGCTCAATTGTGGTCATAAGTCGAGGATGACTTGTACTCGCCTAGTTTTGACCCTGCTGAGCTCTTTCAAGGGCAATCAAGATCAGCCGGATAATATATATTACCTATGTTACTTTAATCCTGTCGGCCATAAAGGGCCGTCCTCAAGCATCCTTCAGGGGGAAGCGAACAGGCATTTTAGTAAAAAATTTTTCGTTCTCCTGATGCTCTTGAATAAAAGGCAAGGTGGATTAAGTTCAAATTAAATAATGAGAAAGTGGGGCAGAAAATTACTGGGAGAATCGGAAATGGAGATAAAAGAGTAAGGTTGCCGTGGAATCATAAGAGAACAATAAAGCAATCATAAGGCACCAGAAAAGAACGTAGCACAATTATAAAATTCAGAGCTTTGATTTGGTCGTCTGGCAAAAGATGAAAGTTGCGTCAGGCGAATTAACTCAGATGTCGGCTGATTGGTGTGGGGTTTTTTTATTTTTATTATTATTATTATTATTATTTAAGGCACTTGGATTTAAAATAAGGGGGCAATGCAGTGGTGGGATTCAAATAATTTAACAACCGATTCTCTGTCTTAATGACCGGATGGGTGGGCGTGGCCATGGTGGGCATGGCCAGGCAGCACTCGGACTCCTGGGAGCAAAATTGGGTCTAGTAGTCCTCCCTGCAGCCTCCTGGGAGCAAAACAGGCCGCAGGGGGCCCACAACCCCCCCCCATTTTGGGCCTAGTAGGCCTCCCTGCAGCCTCCTGGGAGCAAAACGGGCCGCAGGGGGCCCACACCCCCCCCCCCATTTTGGGCCTAGTAGGCCTCCCTGCAGCCTCCTGGGAGCAAAATGGGCCGCAGGGGGCCCACAAACCCTCCCCCCCCATTTTGGGCCTAGTAGGCCTCCCTGCAGCCCCCTGGGAGCCAAAACAGGGCGCATGGGGACTTTTGGAAGGGGAGGGGAGGGGCCAGCCAGCAATTTAACAACTGGTTCAGCTGAACTGGTGCGAACTGGTTGAATCCCACCATTGGGGCAATGGAACATATAGGAAGGCCTAGGGTCCGTGTACGGAGCAGGCACATGGACTCCCTTGGTCTGATTCCAAGCCACACAATTGAAACCCATGTCAATTTCCCATCAACTGACTCCTCCATTTTGTGACTTGGAACTATGTCCGATTAGGTACTTGAGGGGCTGTCACAGAAAAGATGGGGTCTATTCTCCAAAGCACCTGAAGGGCAGGACAAGATGGAACAGATGGAAACTAATCAAGGAGAGAAGCAACCTGGAATTAAGGAGAAGCTTCCTGACAGTGAGGACAATTAATCAGTGGAACAGAAGTTGCCTTCAGAAGTTGTGAATGCTCCATCCCTGGAGGTTTTTAAGAAGAGATTGGACAACCATTTGTCCAGAATGCAATGAGTTCTCCTGCTTGACAAGAGGGTTGGACTAGAAGACCTCCAAAGTCCCTTCCAACCTTCTTATTCAGTTTTCCAATATTTGAGGGGCTGTCACAGAGAGGAGCAGGTTAACGGATTCTCCAAAGCCCCTGAAGAACTAGAAGCAATGGAGGGAAATTAGTCAAGGAAAGAAGCAATCCAGAAGAATTTAGGAGAAATTTCCTGACAGTGGGAACAATTTATTAGGTGGAATGGCTTGCCTTCAGAAGTTGTTAGTTCTTCTTCATTGGACACTTTCAAGAAGACACTGGACAGCCATTTGTCCAGAATGATACAGGGTTTCCTGTTTGAGCAGGGGGTTGGACTAGAACACCTCCAAGGTCCCTTCCACCCTATTATTTTATGTTCTAGGTCAGTGAGGGTTAACCTTTTCAGCACCAAGTGCCAAAACTGGAGCGTGCACACGCGCCGGAGCACCAGAATCCGGAAGAGAGCAGCTGGCCGGTGCACATGCGTGCAACGGAAGCCGGAAGAGCAGCTGATGATGGTGCACATGCCCACAGAGTGGGCTTTGCGTGCCACCTCTGGCATGCATGGCATAGGTTCGCCATCACGGTTCTAGGTAATTCCCTGTAAACAGAAGCTCCTTAGCTCCAGAGATGGTATTCAGCCGGTTCAGACCGATTTGGGCGAACCGGTTGGTAAATTATATAAATCCCATCTCTGCTTAGTTCCCAAGAATTTCTCAATATTTTCTCTGCCTGCTTTTTCTGCTTAAAGCAAGAAGAAAAATGGAATCAAGAAGACCTTAAGAAACAATGAGGAGACATTTATTTCCAGAGAAGTACAAAAAAACCTACTTTAAGGGGGGAAAGTGCTAAGGAACTGGTATGTATAGAAAGATGATAGAGATAGGGATGATAGAGGCAGAGAAAATAGGTGACACCACTGTATCTGCAGCCTCAAAATAAGGAAATCGCTACTAGGCCACAAACTATAGGTAGTCCTTGACCATAATTGAACTCAAAATTTCTCTTGCTAAAGCAGACAGTAAATTTTGCCCCATTTTATCACCTTTCTTGCCATAGTTGTTTAAGTACATCACTGCAGTTGTTAACTTAGGTAAAGGCAATGGTTCCCCTCGCACTTATGTGCTAGTCGTTCCCGACTCTAGGGGGCAGTGCTCATCTCCGTTTCCAAGCCGAAGAGCCAGCGCTGTCCGACAACGTCTCCGTGGTCATGTGGCCGGCATGACTAAATGCCAAAGGCGCACGGAACGCTGTTACCTTCCCACCAAAGGTGGTCCCTATTTTTCTACTTGCATATTTTTTACGTGCTTTCGAACTGCTAGGTTGGCAGAAGCTGGGACAAAGAACGGGAGCTCATCCTGTGGTTTTTAGGTGATTCTGGTTTCCACATTGACTTTGTTCATCAGAAGGTCCCAAAATTGATCATATGACCCCGGGACCCTGAAACCGTCACAAATATGAGTCAGTTGCATATGTCTATGGAGATTCTTCAGTCCCAAAGGTGCTTTTTCAAAAGGTTAAAGGCAATTGGACTTTGAAGCAGTGGTGAAATCCACATTTTTTTACTACCGGTTCTGTGGGCGTGGCTTGGTGGGCGTGGCTTGTTGGGCATGACAGGGGAAGCATACTGCAAAATCCCCATTCCCTCCCCACTCTGGGGCCAGCCAGAGGTGGTATTTGCCAGTTCTCCGAACTACTCAAAATTTCCACTACTGGTTCTCCAGAACCTGTCAGAACCTGCTGGATTTCACCCTTGCTTTGAAGACATTTCACTTCTCATCCAGACGTCTGCAGAATCAGACGTCTGCAAGAAAACAACCAAGCTCAGAGAGCAGCAAAGACCCACAGTTCAACTGTGAGCTACAAATATTGTTTTCTGTTGCTACTAGAGTACTGTTGGAAGAGTACTAGAGTACTATCTAGTACTACAGTACTGTCTAGTACTAAACAGTACTCTAGTACTGCTACTAGAGTACTGTCCATCTGTGTTCAGTTCCAAGTGGGAAAAAAGACACTGGAAACACGGAGACTGCTTGGAAAGATGGTTTAATGGTGGACAGGACCACATGGGGTTTTTGGGTCCTGGGCAAAAAAGAGCACATGGAGTGGAGAGAGGGATGTATTTATACATGCTCTTGGGCCCTGCCTTAGAGTTTCCGGTTCCTGTACAGGAAATGCATCCCATTGGCTGTCAGACTCCCAGAGGGCGGGCGTCTTAGCTATCTTTGTAGGCTGTCTGTGTCCCAGGCCTGGTTGAATCTTGCTGGGTGATGATGTAATGAAGGGGGTTTGGGCAATTCCTATTATGGCTTAATGGCTTTGTCCTGGCTTGGATCTTGAGTGAGGGCTAATCCTATCATATCCTGAGGGCCATGTCTTTTGTGTTGTAGATAAGCTGGCCCAGCCTTTTGTTTTGTAAATAACCAAAGTATCTGCTTGGGGCAGGGAGCTGGGGCTGAGTTTCTGTTTTAAGATTTCTATTTCTCTTTCAGGGGAAATATTCTGCCTTTTTAATATTTCCTAGAATATTTCATTTTTCTAAGACGGGGGTGGGTGCTAACTTCCTACAGTACATTGGTCTGCCGATACTTGAAACTAGACATTATTCGACCTGGTGATGTTTTTCAGAGAGAATTATTTTTCAAGGCCAACTTCTCCATGCTACCTTTTCATGCCTCTTCAGGAAGGCATTGTACCTTATTTCCTGCAACCGACTCCCTCGTCTTCCACCAGCAAAGTCAGTTGGAACGAGAAGTGAAAAGTCCCCGTAATACTTGTGCAAGCTGACGATAAAAGTGGCCAAAACTGAAATCGCATCCCAATCCACAGAGATGCAAATCCTTTTATGCACAAATCCAATTTTTGGAACGCTGTCAGCACGGAGACGAAATTAAGACAAAAATCCAGGGAGGAGGTTTCTTTGGCTCATTCGTTCCGTGGCTGTTTTGTTTACTTCCTAAGAAGGCGATAGAGAAAGGCAGACACATTAATCTCGGGCGTTTTATGAACTTCAGCTCACCAGCTGCTGTGCTTTATTGATTCATTCACCTCCTCTTACCTGGGAGAGGAATACTTGGAGAACAATCTGCCTATCTCGAACGCCCTGCAAATTCATCACGAAGATTTCAGATTACAGGCTGGCCAGATCAGTCCCAAGAATGAGATTCTGGCTGCGCCTTAGCAGCTTAATAGCATTTCAGCTACGCTCTAGGGAATTGTTCAAACAAAATAAAATAAAATATCTGCACTTTTTTTTCATGCAATGGGAGGAAAGGGAATTTCTTTTTAAAGGAGATGAGTCTCTGTTAATAGCGAGAACTAGCAAAAGAGGAGGTGGAGTTGTATTACAGTTAGTCCTCGATTTACGAACACAATAGAACCCAAAATTCCTGTTGCTAAGTGTTGTGGCCTGCCAGTGGCCAGCAGAGCTGGTGGCAAATTCAGACAGTGCGGAAGTTGGGGAGGAACATGGGCCAGTCCTGGAGTCTGGGGAAGGCTCTGATGAGGGCTCTGCATCAGAGGCGGAGAGGGAGCCAGGGCCGTCTGACAGTTATCAGCTGCCTTCGGAGTTGGAGATAAGTGGGGCTGAAGAACAGCTGGAGCCTGTTCCCAATGTGTATGTATTTTAATCCTGGCTGTTCACTGCCCTGAGTCCTTGGGGAGAAGGGTGGTATAAAAATTTAATAAATAATAATAATAATAAAATAATAATAACGTAGGGACTCCTGGGAGGGGAGGGATGGGGGCCAGCCAGTAGTTGGAATTACCAGTTCACCGAACCGGATGTAAAATTAACATCTGGTTCACCCGAATTGGTCCAAACCGGCTGAATCCCACCTCTGACTAGAAGGCCTCCAAGGTCCCTTCCAACCCTATAATTCTATGGTCTACATTTAATTCAGCAATCTATCATGCAAATGAAAGACTTTTTCCAGTGGAAAAGAAAAAAAATAAAAGAATGGGCTATATAAATCTTGGTTGGAAGTCTTTATTCCCCTTGAAACATAACTGGCTTTCCATATAACCTAACTGGAGCCTGGCCAACTCAACCATGAGTAGCTACAGGTAGTCCCTGGCTTATGACCATAACAGAGCCTGCCCATTATATTGGTAAGTTGAAATAGTCATTAAATGTTGTGGCCCGTCAGCGGCCTGTGCAGATTATAGCTGATTCTGACAACAAGGAGGCTGGTGTGGTGCTGAGCCAGCAGCCTGAGCAGCTGGCACTAGAGTTAGACAATGAGGAGGCTGGAGAAGATGTGGTGCCAGAGGCGGGGATTCAGCCAGGGCCTTCAGAACCTCCAGAAGCTCCCATAAGTGAAGAGGATGAAGAGGAGGAGCCTCTTCTCGATGCACGGGCACGCAGAGCGGCCAAAAGGCAAGAGTGGCTCCTGAGGAGGAGGTCTCCTCGAGAGTAAGGCTTGGGGCTAATTGGCCACTCCCTTAGCCTATTTAAGGAGGAACGCCAACTGAAGCAATTTGTAGGGAACAACTTTAGTTCACTCTCCTTCGCGTCTGGATTCTGTGCAAATTGCTTTTGGGCTTTCTGCCAACCATAGTAAGATTGTGATTATTTTATCTTTGGTTTCTTATAGGCTGTTAAGAAAGTTTATTAACAGCCTTTGAAAAAGACTGAGTTATTTTAGTAAATTAAGTTTTGTACAGACTTTGTGTGTGCTGCATTCTTTGGGGTCCGTAGCTGGGGCAGAACATTAAACAGGTTGTCACATCACTCTCCCTCTCCCTCTCCCACCGCGGCCACCGATCCACAAAGCCAGAAAGGTCAGGGGCCCCCTGTTCTAGACCCCCAATCCTCTGTGGTACCAGTCCTGGGTTTTTTTGTGGCACTTGCCACAGGTGAACCGTCTGTGCAAAGCAGAACCTGGGAGATTCTCCAGATGCAACTCAGGTTAGACAGCTGGACATCTTGCGGTAACACCCGATGGTGTTCAGCTGCTCCAAGATGCCCTATTACATGATTGTTATTTCCTCTGCCTATGTTTTCAAAAAAGAGGAAACTTTAAAATATATATACCTGAAATGACATGACAGGTGTGTTTGGTTCAAGCTACTGGCTCCTTGCAAATGCCCGGAGGGAATTAAGAACAATTTGTGTCCTGCTGCCACTGTGTCTGGAGATGTCTGTGTCACTCAGATGTGTTGCTTGGAGAAGACAGAAGCTTCAGCTCAGTGACTGCATCATGGGGAGCCATCAGGGGCCTCCATGGTGGTGAAAAAAAATCCAGACTGACATTCAACACAGCTCCTTCCTTCTTCTTTTTCCCCCCCTATCTCTCTTGTTTTCTCCTGCAACTCAGAGTCCCTGTTCTCGTTGGAATTGTGTGTTTTCCAAGGCTCTTTAAATTGTGGGTTTCCATAAGAGTAAGCGTATGCTACATACAGCCGAGGTGGCGCAGTGATTAGAGTACAGTACTGCAGCTACTTCAGCTGACTGCTAGTTCAGCAGGTCAGCAGATCAAATCTCACCAGCTCAAGATTGACTCAGCCTTCCATCCTTCCGAGGTGGGTAAAATGAGGACCCAGATTGTTGGGGGCAATATGCTAATGCTAATGCAATATGCTAATATGCAATATGCTATATGCTAACTTTGTAAACTTTGTAAACCACTTAGAGAGGGCTATAAAGCACTATGAAGCGGTATAGAAGTCTAAACAATAATAAACAATAATAATAATTCTGCTTTGGGACCAGGTGAGGTCATGCAGAAGACTGCAGAGGTGACCTTGGAATAGAAATGCAGGGACTTCTAGCAAAACAGGAACTAAGTTGGGAAAGCAGGAAAGAGTGAGAAAGAAACTCAAGGTTGCCTGGCTTTGATGCTCTTCGGTATAGAAGACTGAGAAGGAGCGGTGCTGTTAGGCTTTCAAGATTCAGTATGATCAGTAAGATTCTAGATTCTGGAAGATTCGGAATCTTCTGGAAGTTTCCAGAGTCTAGAATTTTTGAAGATTCCAGGGTGTTGTGAAAGATTCTAGAGTTCTATAAAATTTCAAGAGGCCCCTGAGACATTTTAAAATACAGAAATGGAAATAGAATAACAGAATTGGAAGGGACCTTGAAGGTCTTCTAGTCCAACCCCCTGCCCAGGCAGGAAACCCTACACCACTTCAAACAAATGGTTATCCAACATCTTCTTAAAAGCTTCCAGTGTTGGAGCATTCACAACTTCTGGAGGCAAGTTGTTCCACTGGTTAATTGTTCTCACTGTCAGGAAATTTCTCCTTAGTTCTAAGTTGCTTCTCTCCTTGATTAGTTTCCATCCATTGCTTCTTGTCCTACCCTCAGGTGCTTTGGAAAATAGCTTGGCTCCCTCTTCTTTGGGGCAGCCCCTGAGATATTGGATGGTTGCTCTCCTGTCTCCCCTGGTCCTTCTCTTCACTAGACTAGCCATGCCCGGTTCCTGCCACCGTTCTTCATATGTTTTAGCCTCCAGTCCTCTAATCATCATTGTTGCTCTTCTCTGCACTTTTTCTAGAATCTCCACATCTTTTTTACATCGTGGCAACCAAAACTGAATGCAAGTGTGGCCTTACCAAGGCCTTACAAAGTGGTATTTGGATTTAGTGTATTCAGTTTTAGTATTTAGTGGTTATTTAATTCTAGAGTTTAGGAAAATCCAGACCCTCCTAGTCTAGAATTCTAAATTCTGCAGCCATCTGCTCTTACTCATACCACAGATATCCTGCCAAAAATATCCTTGGAATCAGCCTTTGCTCTCAGTTAAACTAATATTTAATATCTTGATACATGGGTTGTTTTTGTAAAATTCTGCATTTCCCCCCCCCCCTTCCTGACCTTTTGTTTTGGAAACGATTATTCCAATGCTTTAATTTCGCACTTAGCTGTCTCAAACTGTGCCAGGAGTAGACAGATACATAAATGTATTAAGGACGAAAGCCAATCCATGGATCTACCAGCGCCACAGGAGGCAAGAAAGGGGTACATTTGAAAAATTATACTCCATACTTACAACAATCTCATCCTTTTAAGCACGGTGCCAAATCACATTAACAAGGCACAATAGTAATAGTGTCTTTGGGGGAAAAACACAGACGCTAAGCAGAACAATGCAATATCTTTAGGAACAATTAGTACGGGGAGGAAGGGAACATGCCCAGCGAGAAATATTGGGGCGACATGCTTAATCTGCTTACTAAATCAATCAATCTTTATGAGTTCTCTTGATAAACTAACCATATGGCAGGAGAGGTGCGCAGAAACGATTCACTAGTGAACTCTTTCAAACTCAATTCCACCTTTCAAAGATTTGCACAGCCCCGGCGTTCACCCAAAGCATTCTTGACTGGATGCAAATGGATTAACCTTTTTTTTCCGACTTTTTTTTTTTTTTTTAATTTGATTTATATGCCGCCCTTCTCCGGAGACTCAGGGCGGCTTACAGTGCGTTAAGCAATAGCCTTCATACTTTTTTTTTTTAAAAAAAAATAGTTTTTATTGAATATAAATATTAAAAAAGACATACGTAACATATACACAACGAACATTTATACAACATATACACATAAAGAGTGTAATTTCTTCTTAAGCATTTTTTCAGAGTGACGTTCTACAATTCTACTTATAATATATTCCTTCACCTCTCTTTAATCTAATAATATTTTTTATTATATATATATATATATATATCAATCGGTAATATATCCCCTATATTTTTTGTATATTTCTGATTTTTAACCAATTATACCAATTATTCCATATTTTATAATAGTCTGATTCTTCTCTTTCTTGTAATTCTTTGGTTAACCTATCCATTTCAGCGCATTCTAAAATTTTCCCTATTACTTCTGTTTCACTTGGTATTTGTTCTTGTTTCCAATTTCTCGCGTAAGTTATTCTTGCAGCAGTTAATATGTGAATTGTAAGATATTTAATATCCTTAGGGTATGATTTGTTAAAGATTCCTAATAAAAATGTTTCTGGTTCTTTTTCAATCTGTGTTTTTGTTATTTGTTCCAACCATTTTTTGATGTTAGACCAAAATTTCTTTGCTGCCTTCATACTTTTGTATATTTATACAAAGTCAGCTTATTGCCCCCACAATCCGGGTCCTCATTTTACCTACCTTAGAAAGGATGGAAGGCTGAGTCAACCTTGAGCCTGGTGAGATTTGAACTTACAGTAATTGCAGACAGCTGGTGTTAATCACAATGCTATCAGTCTGCTGAGCCACCAGGCCCTGCGTTAGATCTTAAAGTTTGAGGGGTCCTTGGTGCTCTCTGAGCTTGGCTGGTTTCTTGCAGATATTTTATTATCTAAAGTAGGTAAAATCATTAGTTTCTACTACTAGCACTGATGATGTTCCCTAGTTGGGTCAGGGGTGGGCTTCAAAAATTTTTAGCAAGGGGTTCTCTGCTCGGTTGCTGGGTGGGCATGGCCTAGTCGGCCTCCTGCACCACGGCGGTGGTGGCGGGGATGTTTTTGCCCACTCCAGGCTCCAGAGGCTTTCCTCAGGCCTCCAGGAGGGCAAAAACGGCCTCCCCAGGCTCCGGAGGTCCTTTGGGCCTTTTTCCGGCCTTCTCGAACTTCCGGTAGGCCCGTTTTTCACCCTCCCTGAGCTTCCATGTGTGCCCTTCACTTACCTGCATCCAAAACGGGCCGTGAGGGGACTCCTGGGAGGGGGTGGGTGGGGCCTGCCAGGAGTGGGATTTGGGGGTTCTCCACACTGGACAGAATCTTAGCTAGAGGTTCTCCCAAACCCCTGCGAATCCCCAGCAGCCCACCCGAGTTGGGTAATAAAATGTCTGCAAAGAAACAATCAAGCTCAGAGAGCACCAAGGCAGTCGTGGGTTTCTACCGGCTTGCCCCGGTTCGGGCGAATCGGTAGTGGTGATGGCAGTAGGCTCCACCCACTCACCCGGATGTTTATCACAGACACTCTGCGCATGCGCACAAGCGTGTGTGAGCGAAGCGAGTGCACACACACGCTCACAGTCCCGAACCGGTAGCGAAGGTAAGTGGAACCCACAACTGCACCAAGGCCCTTCATTTCAACCCTGAGGTACAAATATTCTGCCTTATTGATATCAAACTTTGTTTACCAATGGGCTCCTTTCCTAACAAGGAACCGCAACTCCTAAGCAGTGCGAAACGAACCCCATTTACTAGAATGCAGGTGTCACGCTTATCACTGACCTGCTTAAGTGTGATGAATACTCACAACGGTTGCGTCATGGGTGGTTGCAAAAGAGTATGTAGCTCAGGGGTGGGGGGTGTCACAATTTTTACTGCACAAAACATCAACAAAGAACTAGTGAGGTGTACTGCTGCTGGGAAAACCGAGGTTCGAGTACTCACTAGTCCCTTATTTTTTTTTTATTTATTTACAGTCAGAGACCATATAGAGGTAGCCCTTGACTTACAAAATTCGTTCAGTAACCATTCGAAGTTACAACAGCACTGAAATTAAATGACTTTAGGACCGTTTTTCACACTTATGACCGTTGCAGCATCCCCAGGGTTCATGTGATTTACATTCAGATGGTTGACAACTGGTTCATATTTATGACGGTTGCAATGTCCTGGAGTCACGTGATCCCCTTTTGCGACCTTCTGATAAGCAATGTCAACGGGGAAGCCAGATTTGCTTAACAACGGTGTTTCTAATTTAACAACTGCACTTATTCCCTTAATTAATGCGGCAAGAAAAGTCGTAAAATGGGGCAAAACTCACTTATTATCAAATTTCTCACCTAAACACAAACATTTTGGGCTCATTGTGGTCCTAAGTCGAGAACTATGGTACCTGAATATTATTAGACTAGTCTAGTCTAGTCTAGTCTAGTCTAGAATAGAATAGAATAGAATAGAATAGAATAGAATAGAATAGAATAGAATAGAATAGAATAGAATAGAATAGAATAGAATAGAATAGAATAGAATTCTTTATTGGCCAAGTGTGATTGGACACACAAGGAATTTGTCTTTGGTGCGTACGCTCTCAGTGTACATAAAAAGACAAGATACATTCGTCAAGAATCATAAGGTACAACACTTAATGATAGTCATAGGGTACAAATAAGCAATCAAATCATACTAGGAAACAATCAATATCAATATAAATTGTAAGGATACAAGCAACAAAGTTACAGTCATATAGTCATAAGTGGGAGGAGATGGGTGATAGGAACGATGAGAAGATTAATAGTAATGCAGACTTAGTGAATAGTTTGACAGTGTTGAGGGAATTATTTGTTTAGCAGAGTGATGGTATTCGGGAAAAACTGTTCTTGTGTGCAGTGCTCTATAGTGTCGTTTTGAGGGTAGGAATTGAAACAATTTATGTCCAGAATGCGAGGGGTCTGTAAATACAAATATTTTAAATTCAATTTAATTTAATTTTTAAATTAAAGTAGAATGTAAAGAATTCTACTTTAAGAATAAGTGGCAAAATGTTTTATTGGAAGGAATGGGGGAGAGGCGGCATAGTGACAATAGCTGAGGTAAAGTAAGAATTGAGGATTTTTCTCGTCTGCAAACTGAATTCGGTTCCTCTCGAACATAGTAAAGGCAGTATTTTCAATTTAAGCGTGTTTTAATGGCTCAGTATGGGCCAGATAATTTGGTTGCTTCAAAGGCGCCTGAGATATTGTCCTGTTTGATGGAATCCATGAGGGGAGTTAAACCCATAATGTAGCTTCATCGAAAGTTCAGGAATATTTTTCAAGAGAGATACCGCTGGGCTGCCTCAAACAGGGATCAAAGCCCTGGAATCCCCAATAATACCCCATCAGTGGCTACAAGTCCTTAAAAACATTAAAATAGGATTATTGGATTTAAGATTAAAGCGGATTCACCCCCAAATTGCATTTCTGACTTCCCGAATTGTATCGGATTCTCCAAATGGTGTATTTGAAAGGATGTGGGCCTCAGATTGTCTTTATGGGAGCGGTAAAAAAAAAAAGATTTAAGAATCGTTGACCCATATGATATGCTCTTATAAATAATTGGCGTTTTTTCGTAACTGTCTTTCAATTTACCTAAGTAGATTCACGGATAAATCCTTAACTCTTATAGATGTTAATGTGATACTGAGTTATATCCCCAAATTTTGGAATCTGGCTGTCTTTCAGGAATTATGGCAGTGCTAAACCATGGGAGGGATTTATTCTAAAAAATTGGGGGGGAAAGTGCTATTATTTCAGATATTAAGGATTGGCTTTGGGATATATGCAATTTACCCATTTTCGGGGGGAAAAAAGAAATATTTTCAGCTACTCATAAAATGAAGCAATATGTTGCTCTTTGGTAATTTCATGATATCTTATAACAATAGAATAATATTTCCAAGTTATTGTTTACCCTTTTCCACTTGATAGTAATAGAATAGAATAGAATTCTTTATTGGCCAAGTGTGATTGGACACACGAGGAATTTGTCTTTGGTGCATACACTCTCAGTGTACATAAAAGAAAAGATACATTCATCAAGAATCATAAGGTACAACACTTAATGATAGTCATAGGATACAAATAAGCAATCAAATCATACTAGGAAACAATATCAATATAAATGGTAAGGATACAAGCAACAAAGTTATAGTCATACAGTCATAAGTGGGAGGAGATGGGTGATAGGAACGATGAGAAGATTAATAGTAATGCAGACTTAGTGAATAGTTTGACAGTGTTGAGGGAATTATTTGTTTAGCAGAGTCATGGCGTTCGGGAAAAAACTTTCCTTGTGTCTAGTTGTTCTGGTGTGCAGTGCTCTATAGCGTCGTTTTGAGGGTAGGAGTTGAAACAGTTTATGTCCAGGATGTGAGGGGTACCTGTAGATATTTTCACAGCCTTCTTTTTGACTTGTGCAGTAGACAGGTCCTCCATGGAAGACAGGTTGGTAGCCATTGTTTTTTCTGCAGTTCTAATGATCCTCTGAAGTCCGTGTCTGTCTTGTTGGGTTGCAGAGCCAAACCAGACAGTTATGGAGGTGCAGATGACCGACTCAATAATTCCTCTGTAGAACTGAATCAGCAGCTCCTTGGGCAGTTTGAGCTTCCTGAGTTGGCGCGGAAAGAACATGCTTCGTTGTGCTTTTTTTGATGATGTTTTTGATGTTGGGTGTCCATTTTAGGTCGTGAGATATGGTAGAACCTAGAAATTTGAAGGTCTCTACTGTTGATATTGTGTGGTCTAGTATTGTAAGAGGTGGTAGTATGGAAGGGTTTCTCCTAAAGTCTACCACTATTTCTACGGTTTTGAGTGTGTTCAGTTCCAGATTGTTCCGGTCGCACCACGAGGCTGTTTGTTCAACCTCCCGTCTGCATGCGGATTCATCATTGTCTCGAATGAGACCGATCCCTGTTGTGTCATCTGCGAACTTCAGTAGTTTAACAGATGGATCGTTTGAGATGCAGTCATTGGTATATAGAGAGAAGAGAAGTGGAGAGAGCACACAGCCTTGTGGGGCCCCTGTGCACAGGTATCTGATGTGATTCTGCTTAGCTTTACCTGCTGCTTCCTATCTGTTAGGAATATATAGCATTATGAGGTGTATTTTTATAAAATAGTGATTTCTACATGTTTAAACTGTGTATATGTATGTATGGCTGTTCACCGCCCTGAGTCCTGTTGGAGAAGGGCGGTATACAAATTAAATAAATAAATAAATAAATAAATAGTATGTAGGTGTTTAGGGTCAGTCATTTTTTTAGGATTTTAATTTTTTTTTAAAAAAAAAATTGTTTCTCCTGTTCCTTGCTTCTGCAGGTAATCCTTGATTTACGACTACAATTGATCCTAAAATTTCTGCTCAGAAGTGAGACATTTGTTAAGAGAATGGAGAGCCATTTGTCCAGAATGATATCAAGTCTCAGGCTTGAGCTGGGGGTTGGACTAGAGGATCTCCAAGATCCCTTCCAACTCTGTTATTTTGTTCATTTAACTAACTAATTTGTATCCTACTTTTATTATTTTTGCAAATCACTCAGTTGGACAGTGGACACATCCAACACCGGTTCCTTCTCCTATTTTCTGTCCTGACTTAGCTAAATTACACGACAGCCTTGTAATGCCGCTTGCCAGAACAGGAATTACAATAAGGGAAACTGAGGCAGCCTTTTCCTCTTTTGCAAACTAACAAACAAAAAAAGAATTCAGGTCAGAAGATCTTCAATAGCATCAAAGTCATCGCAAATGACTCCATCATATTCACTTCCTCTAAAATGTCCATCTTCACCACGGCTAATTGACTTCTATGAGGTTCACGGGATCGTATCTGGAGTGAAAAGTCAATTAATGGCCACTTAAGCTCCCTTCCCGTCCGATATTAATGGAAGGGAACATCAAGGCATATAACAATGGGTTGATTGATCCTTCTTCTCAAAGCTAGGACAGGCTCATAAATTTTCAAAACACACAGCATCCGTCACAAGCCATGGACACCCGTTGGGCCATCTCAAACTCCGGAGCTTACTCTGGAGATCAATGCTTGGAGGAAATGTTTGATTCCTTCAAAATTACTGTCACTTAGCTAATTGAAATTCTAGTTTTCCTTAACATCTGTCAAGTTCATTGGTTACTCAGAAGCTCAAATGTGTGTTTCATATTTTCTCTTTCTCTCTCTCTCTCATCTCAGTGAAAGGATAATGAAGTTCACTTTTTTCCAACTCCAAGAGAAGTTGAAGTCCAACCTAGATGGAGATCACTGTGTTGAACTGAGCTAACAGAATCCAGTATTAAGAGAATAACAGAGTTGGAAGGGACCTTGGAGGTCTTCTAGTCCAGCCCTCTGCTCAAACAGGAGATCCTATGTCATTCCGGACAAATGGTTGTCCATTCTCTTCTTTAAAAACTCCAGTGTTGGAGCACTCACAACTTCTAGTGGCAGGTCGTTCCACTGGTTAATTGTTCCCACTGTCAGGAAATTTCTTCTTACTTCCAGGTAGGTTCTCTCCTTGGTTAGTTTCCATCTGTTCTTTCTTGTCCTGCCTTCAGGTGCTTTGGAGAATAGCTTGACCCCCTCTTTTTTGTGGCGGTCCCTCAAATATTGGAAGACTGCTATCATGCCACACCTAGTCCTTCTTTTCACTAGACTAGACATACCTAGTTCCTTGCAACCGTTCTTCATATGTTTTGTAACCCAGTGGTGGGATTCAAATAATTTAACAACTGGTTCTCCGCCCTAATGAGCGGCTGGATGGGCGTGGCCATTGTGGGTGCAGGCAGGGGGTGTGACAAGCAGCAGTCCTGCACCCCCTGGGAGCAAAAACAGGCGTGGGGTGGGGGGAACGTGCTTCGCCCCCACCATGCCTCATTTTGGGCCTAGTAGGCCTCCCTGCAGCCTCCTGGGAGCAAAAGTGGGGCACGTGGGGACTCCTGAAAGGGGAAAGGAGGGGAGGGGTGGGGCCAGCCAGCAATTTAATTACCGGTTTGCCCGAACCGGCTGGATCTCACCACTGGTTTTGTCCTCAAATCTCTTTTGTACCACTGGTCCAGCTTATGGCATCAGATGGCCCCCGTATCAACCAGGAAGGAAATTCTATATCATCGTTAAGCAGTTGTGAACTCAGGGATCGCAAGAGTGAGCGTGGGATGTGAATTTGATGCTAACAGGAGATGTACCGTGTTTCCCCGAAAATAAGACCCTGTCTTATTTTTATTTATTTATTTTTAACCCTGAAATAAGCACTTGGCCTTATTGCCATGCGCTCAAAAGCCCGATTGGGCTTATTATCAGAGGATGTCTTATTTTGGGGGTAAACGGTACTTTCTATCATAATTCTTTCCTCTGGATTTGAGCTGGAGGAAAGAAAAAACAAATCTTGCGTTCACTTAGATCTATGCGTCAGAACTCAGTGAGATTGCCACTGAGATTGACTACCAAGCCTTGGTAGTATAGTGGTCTAAAGCACCCTGTTATTAAGACCAGCTGCCTGCAATTACTGCAGGTTCGAATCTCGCCAGGCTCAAGGTCGACTCAGCCTTCCATCCTTTCTAAGGTAGGTAAATTGAGGACCCAGATTGTGGGGGCAATAAGCTGACTTTGTATAAATATACAAAAGTATGAAGGCTATTGCTTAACGCATTGTAAGCCGCCCTGAGTCTCCGGAGAAGGGCAGCATAAAAATCAAATTTAAAAAAAAAAAATGGTTTGCACACATTTCATTCTAACTTGTATTATTACGTTTTTTAAGTCATAAGTGATACATTAAATTATTTCAATGCAGTGGTATTTATACAGGTAGTAACAGAATAACAAGAGTTGGAAGGGACCTTGGAGGTCTCCTAGTCCAACCCCCTGATTGAGCAGGAGATCCTATACCAGTGATGGCTAACCTTTTTGCTGCTGGGTGCCAAAAGTGGGGGGAGCGCGAGGGATCGCGCACAAACGTGCCCACACCTATAATTCAATACGCCCTGCCCCCCATGCGCGACTTCTCCATGCTCCCACACTTTTGGCATGTGATGGCCCGGTGGGCCCGGTAGGCCTGTTTTTTTGCCCTCCCCAGGCTCCAGAGGCTTTTCTGGAGCATGGGGGGGGCGAAAACAGCCTTCTCCACCCCCCAGAGGCCAGAAACAGCCCATTTCCCAAATTCTGGTGGGCACGGAAGGCCCGAAAATCAGGTGGCCAACACACACATGTGCACTGGAGCTGAGCTATGGCAACGTTTGCATGCCCACAGATATGGCTTCACGTGCCACCTGTGGCACACGTGCCATAAGTTCGCCATCACAGTCCTATACCATTTGGGACAAATGGCTGTCCACTCTCTTCTTAGAAACCTCCAATGATGGAGCACCCACAAGTTCTGCAGGCAAGTCCTTCCACTGGGTAATTGTTCTCACTCACAGGAAGTTTCTCCATAGTTTTAGGTTGGTTCTCTCCAGAGGTGGGTTTCAGCAGGTTTTGACCAGTTCTGGCGAACCGGTAGCGGAAATTTTGAGTAGTTCGGAGAACCAGTAATAAAAATTCCGACTGGCCCCGCCCCCATCTATTCTCTGCCTCCCAAGTCCCAGCTGATAGGGAGGAAATGGGGATTTTACAGTATCCTTCCCCTGCCATGCCCACCAAGCCATGCCCGCCAAGCCATGCCGTGCCCGCCAAGCCACTCCACGCCACGCCCGCCAAGCCACACCCACAGAACTGGTAGTAAAAAAATTTGAAACCCACCACTGGTTCTTGCCTTAATTAACAGATTAACAGAGTGGGAAGGGACCTTGTAGGTCATCTAGTCCAACCCTCTGCCTGGGATGGCTTGATCCCATCCGTTTCGGTTTTAATTTGAAATTGGTTTTAATTGGGTTGTTTTAAATTGTGGGCCGAAATTATTTAATTACCTTTTAAATTGTTTTTTTAAATTTTGTATGCTCTGTTTTATCTCGGCTGTTCACCGCCCTGAGTCCTGCTGGAGAACGGCGGTATACAAATCAAATCAAATAAAAATAAATAAAAAATAAATAAAATTCCTTCACTTAAGACCGCAACTGAGGCGAGAATCCCCATTGCTAAGCAAGGCGGATGCTAAGCGAGTCACACTCAATTTTACCTTTTTTCCCCACAGTTGCTAAGCGGATCACAGCAGTTGTTAAGTGAATCATAAGGTCATTGAGTAAATCAGAGCTTCCCTCATTGGCTTTACTTGGTCGGGAAACGACTGGAAGGGTTGCAAATGGTGAGCACATGATCCCAGGACCCCGAGACCATCAGAAATACATGCTGGTTGCCAAAGCAACCTGAATTTTGATCATGTGACGTTGAGGATGCTGAGAGGGTTGTAAGAATGAGGATTGGCCATAAATCACTTTCTTTTCAGGGCCATTGTAGCTTCAAACGATTGCCAAGGAAATGATTGTAAGTCAAGGACCATCGAATTTAAAACATTCTAATAAGAATTGCACTATTTTTGACTCCGGAGAAAAACTATTTTATTTATTTATTTGCTTGCTTACTTGTTTTCTTTTTTTTCCAAAAAAGTTTTTTATTTTTATTTCTCATAAACACATTTACACGTACAGTCATTTATCCATCATTTTTCATTCACCTTTTCTTTTAACTTTCATTTTTCATTTTTATTTTTTTCGGGGCTGCTCTTTTACCATTTACCTTTACTCCAACCTTTCTTCTTCTCCTCCCCTTCTCTTCCTTCCTCTTTCTCCTCCTACTTCCTTCTTTCTTCCTCTCCTTCTATTTCCTACTTCCCATTACCTTCCCCCACTACTCTCTTCTTCTCCCTTTCTAACCTTCTCCTCTACTCCTCTTTCCCATCCCTTTTCTTCCTCTCCGTTTCCCTTTCTTCTTCTCCTCCCCTTCTCTTCCTTCCTCTTTCGCCTACTTTCTTCCTCTCCTTCTCTTTCCTACTTCCCCTTCCCTTCCCCCACTCCTCTCTTCTTTCCCCCTTCTAACCTTCTCCTCTACTCCTCTTTCCCCTCCCTTTTCTTCCTTTCCTTTTCCCTTTCTTCTTCTCCTCCCCTTCTCTTCCTTCCTCTTTCTCCTCCTACTTCCTTCTTTCTTCCTCTCCTTCTCCTTCCTACTCCTCCTTCCCTTCCCCCTCCTCTCTTCTTCCCCCCTTCTAACCTTCTCTTCTACTCCTCTTTCCCCTCCCTTTTCTTCCCCACCTTTTCCCTTTCTTCTTCTCCTCCCCTTCTCTTCCTTCCTTTCTCCTTTCTTCCTCTCCTTCTCTTTCCTACTCCCCCTTCCCTTCCCCCACTCCTCTCTTCTTCCCCCTTCTAACCTTCTCTTCTACTCCTCTTTCCCCTCCCTTTTCTTCCTCTCCTTTTCCCTTTCTTCTTCTCCTCCCCTTCTCTTCCTTCCTCTTTCTCCTACTTTCTTCCTCTCCTTCTCTTTCCTACTTCCCCTTCCCTTCCCCCACTCCTCTCTTCTTCCCCCCTTCTATCCTTCTCTTCTACTCCTCTTTCCCCTCCCTTTTCTTCCTCTCCTTTTCCCTTTCTTCTTTCTCCTCTCCTCTCTTCTCCCTTCCTCTCTCTCTTGCTTGTTATGGCTGTCCGTCTTCTATGCATGACTCTGGCCAGCTAACGGTTAAAAACAAAATAAAAAAACAGAATTAAAAACAACCCACATTAAAGACAGCATAAAAATCACATAGCAGCTGAGCGCATTCATGATGCTTCCAAGACTGGATATATAACCACAAGCCAGAAATGGACTCCCCCATGCTAACATTTCAAAAATATTCGTCTGTTTTTAATGTGGTTGTGCATGTTTTTGAGTGCCTCTGTATGTGTGTGTGTGTGTGTGTCAATAGTGAGTTTCAGCAGGTTCTGACCAGTTCTGGCGAACCGGTAGCGGAAATTTTGAGTAGTTCGGAGAACCGGTAGTAAAAATTCTGACTGGCCCCACCCCCATCTCTTCTCTGCCTCCAGAGTCCCAGCTGATTGGGAGGAAATGGGGAATTTGCAGTAACCTTCCCCTGGAGCGGGGAGGGAATGGAGATTTTACAATATCCTTTCCCTGGAGTGGGGTGGGAATGGAGAGTTTGCAGTATCCTTCCCCTGCCACGCCCACCAAGCCACACTACCAAGCCACGCCACGCCCACCAAGCCACACCCACAGTAGTAAAAATTTTTGAAATCCGCCATTGGTGTGTGTGCTTGCTTCACTCATGCACAGCGCTTCTCTGCACATGCACATCCGGGTGGGTGGGCGGAGCTTCCTGACACCGCCGCTACCAATTCGCTCGAACCGGGGCAAACTGGTAGAAACTCACCACTGGGGTGTGTGTGTGTCTGTATTTGTGTGCATTGCATAAGAAACCCCCCCCCCAAATGCGTATACTTTTTTCTTTGTGCAGGAACCATTGTGAACGAGGAAATGTTAAAAAGGTGACCTTGACTCTTCCTTCGTTTACCGTTTGAAATGCTGAGATTCTCGGGGTTCTTTTTCCAATTCTAAATATGTATGTATTTATGTGATTATTGTACATACCTGATATAAAAAGAACATGTTTTTTGTTTAATTTCAATCTATCAAGAGCTGGCCTATACATGAAAATAAAATGAGCTGATAAAACCCTGGGATTAAAGGATGGATTAGATACGGAATTGAAAGAGAATCTGTTATTTTAAAATTAATTCTCCCCTTTCCCCTCCCCTTCATGGATAGAGAAATCTGTCCGGAAAGAAAACGAAGGCCATACAAACAATATTTAGCATATTCGTCTTCTTTGATGTGACCGTCACGTGCTATTGCTTCACCTGTTTAGAGAATTAAGATGTGAACCATGCATAAAATTAAAGATGGGCAAAAGGTGTCTGGGTTTTGGAAGCCGAGAGCTATAATAAATTATTAACAATATAATAAGATATCCGATCGGGGTGAAATCCAGCAGGTTCTGACAGGTTCTGGAGAACCGGTAGCGGATATTTTGAGCAGTTTGGAGAACCGGCAAATATCACCTCTGGCTGGCCCCAGAGTGGGATGGGAATGGAGATTTTGCAATGTCCTTCCCCCCAGGAGTGGGGTGGGAATGGGGATTTTGCAGTATCCTTTCCCTGCCTTGCTCACCAAGCCACGCCTACCAAGCCACGCCCACAGAACCAGTAATAAAAAATTTTGAAACCCACCACTGGTGTGTGTGATTGCTTTGCTCAAACACGGCGCTTCTCTGCGTAAAAAAATTTGGATTTCACCACTGCTTCAGATGCTACGGAGAATGTTTCCCTTCTCCTTCCAGGTCATCCCAAAACATCACCCCCACTCAACAGAAAACCCCCCATCTCCTTTTCCCACCCACAGGGCTGAACAACTCCACCCCAAATTCACTCTCCGCGTTGACTTTCTGAGGGGCAACCCGTGATTTTCATCTGCCTGCAAGAATTACAAAACTCCACTCTGTCACGCTGATTTCTGCTCCGGTGAATTTGTTTTTTTTAATCCCCCTCCCTTATACTTTGATTGCAGGCTGGGAGACGGGAAATAAAAAAAATAAATCATAAAAAATAAAAATGAAAAAAAACAGAGCGGGGATGTGTGTCAGATAGATGGCGGAGTGCAGCTGATAAGTAAATTGCTTCAAATGCTATCCCGGAGAAGGTCTGCGTTTTCAGGAGTGAGAGCGGCTGACTTCGCCGGCAGTTTGAGGCCTGCGGGGAAGGCGGCGTGAAAAGAGAGGTTAATTTGAGTGGAAAAGTGGGGAATTGCCGGCGCTGTAGAAACCAATTCTGGGGTTTCGTGAGGTCTTCCTTCTCAACGGGAGCTGCTGACAAGGAGCAGGCAAGAGCTGGAGCTGGCTTTTAGAAGATGGCGTGAAGGCCACCAGAAGTGATATTCAGCCGGTTCAGACTGGTTTGAGAGAACCGGTAGCAGCCCGCCCACCTGCTTCGGCACAATCCCGTCCTATATCGCTGTGTTTTTGACGCTGCACACAAGCACGGACTGCGTGCACAAGTGAATTCCCATGTTTTGTGATGCCGCATGCATGCATGGATGGCGTGCACAAGCGAATTCCCATGTTTTGTAATGCCGCAGGCATGCATGGATGGCGGGCGCTCACATTTCCGGTGCGAACCGGTTGCTACAGTATGTGAATCCCACTTCTGAAGGCCAGCCTTTCTCAGAACTTCATCGGCCTTCTTCCCGAGGCTTTTCTGAAAATACAGGCAGCCCTCAACCTTACGAGACATTGGTTGAGTGAATGTTGCCCGGTTTTACGACCATGCTTGTTAAGCGAATCACTGCCGTCGTTAACTTAGTAGCAATGGCGGTAAAGTCAACCTGGATTCCGCATTGGCTTTGCTTTTCAGGTGGTCGCAAAAGGGGATCATGTGACACCAGGGACACTGCGACCCGTCCTAAATGTGACTCAGTGGCCGAGCATCTGAATTTTGTTCACGTAACCAGATGAGGAGAGGAAGGCCGTCCGAACTTTGAGTCCTAGTCATAATGATCATTTTGGGGGGCGGGGTTGTTGATCACAACTTCAAACAGTTGCTAAGCAACTGGTCGTAATTCGAGGACCACTTGTAACTTGGATAAGCAAGTTGTGTCAATGCTATCTTAGGACGATCTTAGAACTGTGAATTAGTCTCTGACTAATAGAAGGATGCATAAACAGAGGGACAGAATCAAGACTCCGTGAAGTGTTAATACCACTTTATAAGGCCTTGGTGAGGCCACACTTGGAATATTGCATTCAGTTTGGTCGCCACGATGTAAAAAGGATGTTGAGACTCTAGAAAGAGTGCAGAGAAGAGCAACAAAGGTGATTAGGGGACTGGAGGCTAAAACATATGAAGAACGGTTGCAGAAACTGGGTATGTCTAGTTTAATGAAAAGAAGGACCAGGGGAGACATGATAGCAGTCTTCCAATATCTCAGGGGCTGCCCCAAAGAAGAGGGAGTCAAGCTATTCTCCAAAGCACCTGAGGGCAGGAGAAGAAGAAACAGGTGGAAATTAATCAAGGAGAGAAGCAACTTAGAACTAAGGAGAAATTTCCTGACAATTAGAACAATTAATCAGTGGAACAACTTGCCTCCAGAAGTTGTGAATGCTCCAACACTGGAAGTTTTTAAGAAGAGATTGGATAACCATTTGTAGTGTAGGGTTTCCTGCCTAAGCAGGGGGTTGGACTAGAAGACCTCCAGGGTCCCTTCCAACACTGTTATTCTATGTTTTCTATGTTTTTAATTGTGCTCGCTGTTGTCTAATCTGGATTTAGGGGGTTGTAGCCCACTTGGGGACCCTTAGGTTTTAATACCCCATTAATTCTTTGGGTGCAAAGAGTCTTCCCAATGTATCCTTGCTATGCTGACAGCGGAAAGAAAATAACAGAGTTGGAAGGGGCCTTGGAGGTCTTCTAGTCCAACCCCCTGCTCAAGCAGAAGACCCTGTACCATTTCAGATAAACGGTTGTCCAATCTCTTCTTTAAAAACCTCCAGTGATGGAGGAGCACCCACAGCTTCTGGAGGCAAGTTGTTCCACTGGTTAATTGTTCTCACTGTCAGGGAATTTCTCCTTAGTTCTAAGTTGCTTCTCTCCTTGATTATAGTTTCCACCCATCGCTTCTTGTCCTGCTTTCAGGCACTTTGGAGAATAGTTCGACTCCCTCTTCTTTGGGGCAGCCCCTGAGATATTGGAAGACTGCCATCATGTCTCCCCTAGTCCTTCTCTTCATCAAACTAGACATACCCAGTTCCTGCAACCGTTCTTCATATGTATTTTTACTGTTTGGCTGTTCACCGCCCTGAGTCCTTCGGGAGTAGGGCGGTATATAAATTAAATAAATAAAATAAAATAAAAATAAATATGTTTTAGCCTCCAGGATAGGATGGAATGGAATGGAATAGAATAGGAGTTTTAAGAGACCTTGGAGATCTTCTAGTCCAGCCCTCTACTAAGGCAGGAAACCCTACACCACTTCAGACAAATGGTCATCCAACATCTTCTTAAAAACTTCCAGTGTTGGAGCATTCACAACTTCTGGAGGCAAGTTGTTCCACTGGTTAATTGTCCTCACTGTCTTCTCCTTATTTCTAAGATGCTTCTCTCCTTGATTAGTTTCCATCCGTTGCTTCTTGTTCTACCCTCAGGTGCTTTGGAGAATAGATGGACCCCCTCTTCTTTGGGGCAGCCCCTGAGATATTGGAACACTGCTATCATGTCTCCCCTGGTTCTTCTCTTCATTAAACTAGACAGACCCAGTTCCTGCAACTGTTCGTCATATGTTTTAGCCTCCAGGATAGGATGGAATGGAATGGAATAGAAGTTTTAAGAGACCTTGGAGGTCTTCTTGTTGAGCCCTCTACTCAGGCAGGAAACCCTATGCCATTTCAGACAGTTGTCCAATCTCTTGTTTAAAAGCTCCAGTGTTGGAGTACTCAAAATTTGTGAAGGCCAAGTTGTTCCACTGGTTAATTGTTCTCACTGTCAGGGAATTTCTCCATAGTTCTAGGTTGCTTCTCTCCTTGATGAGTTTCCATCCGTTGCTTCTTCTCCTGCCTTTTGGAGCTTTGGAGAATAGCTTGACTCCCTCTTCTCTGTGTCTTTCTTTTTTTTTATGATGACCCAAAAACAAAAGCTCTCATGTGATTGAAGCCCCTTTTGAGCCGTAGGTTCTATCAAATCGACTGCAGCTTTTCCCTCGGTTGGGTTGGGATTCTTCGGAGGGCACGCGCCCCTCCGGCCCACCACACCAAAGCTCACCCCGATCAACAGTTTCCAACCCTTCACTGCGCCAGATGGTTGATCCGGGAAGCTTTTGAACAGCCCCAATTAACAACGAAATGGGAAACAGCCTCCGCAAAACAGGAACAACAAAGCAGGAGCTGGGTTTGAACAAATCTCTTTTTTTTTTTTCCTTTCTTTTTTTGTTTTTTTGTTTTTGTGGAAATATTCTTTTTCTTTTTTGCAGAAAGAAAGGAGAAAAGGCTGGTCACAGCCTTAGCCGGACTGGATTTGCAAGCTGAGGGCTCACCCTGGAGGCTCAAGCACCTTACTTCAACTTGGCTTGAGACAAACAAACAAGCTTTTTGTAAAACCCAAACAGCTATAAGTATCCCCAATGGGTGATGCTGGCTACGGGCTCAACTCCCCAGTGGGAAATAGGACGTATTTACCGTCCCCAACAAGTGTTTGCAAACTCCTGTGCATTGCTGCAAATACGTTACCAATTCTGCTCCCGTCTCCTACTAGTTTGGTTATTTTTCTCCCACCCACCCACCCCAAAAAAAAGGGGTGTGCACCAGCTGAAATGCAGCTGGTGCCCACTGTACCATGGACAATGGGGAACATATGCTGGTAATTGCAGTTGAGACCCAGGATGGGTCTCTGGGGGTCACCAGTGTTGGAATTTCTCATAAAAACCACTGACAGGTTTTATAACCTTTTTTTTTTTTTTTTTTTTTTGGAGGAATAGAAATAACAGGGAAAAAAGGAGCCGTCTTCGGAATGAACGTTCCTAGCAGAGCTGTGCTGAGCTCCCTGGAGACCGTCGGTTCGGAGAAGTGCAGAAGGAAAAAATAAATAATTATATATTTTAAAAAAGATAAAGTGAAAGAGGGAGCGGTTGCTTTTTTTTTTTTTCCTTTTTGGGAAAACTGTACAGTTAGAGAGGGGTTCTTGGTGCTCTCTGAGCTTGGTGACAGTGTTGGTGAGAGGTGGTCTTAGAGATTCTTGGTTGGGCTGTTTGCTGTGATGACCCGGGGCATGGCACAGAGATAACACAGACAGATAGCAGTTCAAACCGCCTCGTTATTGCTCCAAATTTCCCCCAAACGCTCCCACGTTTCTGGCAAGTCCCAGAGCAAAGTGATGAGACACCCACACCCACACCTCAAGCAGCCTCTGGCTGCAAATAGTCCAGCCCAACGCTGTGAGCGCCACGGCTGCAAAGCAAGAAATCCAGCAGGGCAAGTTGAAGAGTCCAGGAAGCAAGGGAGCACTGCAAGGAATCCAGAAATCCAGAAAGAATGCAAGGAATCCAGGAAAGTTCAAACGTCGGCACTCAACACTCCATAAATTCAGCATTTGTTCCCGACAAATGCCCCTCCCCACAGCATCTCCTTAAGTCTCAATCCCCATGTGTGCCTTATGAAGAGGGGCGGGGCGCTCTCCTCCCGAGTATCTGGGTCAGTCTGTGCTGTTCTCGCCTTCTCTCCACTCTCCGTGCTCGAGGATCAGAAGGGGGTGGTCCTTGCTCATTGCCTGAGTTCTGTCTCTGGCCCTGCTCCTCCACATTTTCCTCCCAAGCCAACGGCCGCCCCCTCAACCTCTGTTGCTCGATGCTCCCAGCTCGTCTTCCCCCGCATATCCAGGCTCCGACAGAATAGAATAGAATAGAATAGAATAGAATAGAATAGAATAGAATAGAATAGAATAGAATAGAATAGAATAGAATAGAATAGAATAGAATAGAATAGAATAGAATAGAATAGAATAGCAGAGTTGGAAGGGAGCTTGGAGGTCTTCTAGTCCAACCCCCTGCTTAGTCAGGAAACCCTATACCATTTCAGACAAATGGTTGTCCAATCTCTTCTTCCAAACTTCCAGTGCTGGAGCACCCCAACTTCTGGAGGCAAGTCGTTCCATTGCTTAACTGTCAAGAAATTTCTCCTTAGTTCTAAGTTGTTTCTCTCCTTGATTAGTTTCCATCCATTGCTGTTTCCTGTTGATTCCTGTTTTTTTATCTGGGGCTGCTGGGTCTTTTGATTTTGATTGAAGTTCAGGAATATTAAAGTTGTGAACTCTGAGAATTCTGGGAACTGAAGTCCAAGCATCTTAAAGTTGCCACCGTTGAGAATTCTGGGAATTGAAATCAGGGCTTCTTACAGTTGGCATCACTGGGAAATCTGGGAATTGAAGTCCAGACACATTAAAATAGCCAACACTGAGAATTCTGGGAGTTGAAGACTCGGCATATTAAAGTTGTGAACCCTGAGAATTCTGGGAACTGAAGTTCAGGCATCTTAAAGTGGCTGACGTTAAGAAACACTTGACTTAGAAGAACTTCTGTGTAAAACTGCATCTTTTTAAACAAAGGGGAGTGAAAATGTTGCACACATTAGAACAAATGCAGAAAAGGTTTTGCAGGAAGTGAGTGTGGATATTCATACAGACTCTTTTTAAAAAAAAAAAAAAATCACCCACTGCAGAAACCAAATGGGATGAAGAGAGGCGTTTTCAGTTGCCTAGCAACCTGAAAAGAATTCCCCCATTGGGTTAAGCAGGAGGTGGCTTAGAGCTATAAGCTACAGGTTGCTAAGGCAACCATAGGCCTGCTTGGAAGATGATTTGGCAATGCCTCCTGGAGCCAAAGGCCACGGAAGGACTATGCCGGAGGCACCCACCAAGGTGACTGGATGGACGTTTAAATGTAACGGACTTCAGGGTTTTCAAGATGACATGACTTCCCAACTCGGCCTGAATTTAGATATCTTAAACTACAATTCCCAAAATTCCTAGCAAGCAGTCTGATTGGCCGACTCAGTGAAGGATGGGATAGATCCTTGATGGCGAACCTATGGCATGTGTGCCACAGGTGGCACGCGGAGCCATGTCGCCTGGCACACCAGCTCAGCTCCGGCACGCATGCGCACGTCAACCAACTGATTTTCAGGCCTTCTGGGCCCACCAGAAGTAGTGAAACAGGCTGTTTCCTGCTTTCGGACGGCCTCGGGGATGGGGAAGGCCCGTTTTTCTTTCTCATCTGGCTCCAGATCCTCTCTATGCATCTGAGGAGGGCAAAAACAGCCTTCCCCACCTCCTCGGAGGCCCTCCGGAAGCCCGAAACGGCCCATTTCCCAACTTCCAGTTGTACAGGAAGTGACTTTTTTGCTGTCCCCAGCCTCCAGAGCCTCTCTACAACCGGGAGTTGGGAAACAGGCCCATTTCAGGCCTCTGGAGGGCCTCCAAGGGGGTGGGGAAGGCTGTTTTCGCCCTCCTCAGATGCATTGAGAGGATCTGGAGCCAGGTGAGGAAGAAAAACAGGCCTACCGGGCCATCACATGCCACGAGCATGTATGTGTGGGGCGGGGTGCATAGAATTATGGGTGTGGGCACGTGCACACGTGAACCTCCCCCGCCCCCCCCTTCCTGGCATGCGATGGCAAAAAGATTAGCCATGACTAGGATAGATCATTGGGGCTTCATTTTCTGATGGGATCATTTTTCTGAGTCCTTTCCTGTAAGAAACTTGAAAGTAGTCCTTGAGAATACAAAGAACATGCTGTAAATTTTAATAGGTTTGCTGTGAGGTGTTGGAAGAAAAATCCATCTGGTTCAGTTCCAAGTCGGGAGAAAGGCCCTGGAAACAAAATGGAGGCCGATTGGAAAGGAAGTTCATTGATGAACAGAACCACAGCATGCAGTTCTGGGACAGCTGACAAAATGGAGTTGAGAGTGGGTGGGTTTTTTTATAACTTCTTGATTCCTAGAGGGTCATGTAGGGGTCATGTGGCTGGCTCTCTAGGCAAAAGGGTAAATGCAAATCCTAGGTGTTTGTCTGAGCTAATCTTGTCATCCTTTGGCTTGCCTAATTGAGTTGCTTATCTGGAGTTTCTGTCTGACCCAGTCTTTCTGAATGGATTACCAAATCTGCATTTCTAAAACCTGGCCTCTTCAGTTTCTGCTTGGGGTAGGGAAACTGGGGCTGGTTTCTGCCTTCCTTAAGATTGTTTCCCCATTTCTCCTTTAGGGGAAATATTCTATCCTGCCTTTTTAATATTCCCCCAAATATTTCATACTCTGCTCTAACCACTTAGCCTTCTGGGCTGATTTTTCTCAGACAGCTTGACCTGAACATCTTCACTACTGGACCAGACTGGCAGTCAATACATGGACATTTTCCTGCAATTTTCTATGCCTATATCATCCTCTCCTTCTCCTTCTCCTTCTCCTTCTCCTTCTTCTTCTCCTTCTTCTTCTCCTTCTCCTTCTCCTCCTCCCCTCTCCCTTCTCCCCTCTCTCCTCTCCTCTCCTCTTCCGTCTCCCTCCTCCTCCTCCTTCTTCATCCTCCTCTCTCCTCTCCTCTCTCCTCCTCCTCTTCTTCTCCTCCTCCTCCTCTTCCTCCTCTTCTTCCTCCTCCCCTTCTCCTCCTCCTCCTCCTTCTTCCTCCTTTTCTTCTTCCTCTTCTTCCTCTCCTCCTCCTCCTCCATGAGCATGTGACTGGCCCAAGATGACTCAGCCAGCGTCATGCCCAAATTAGGGCTAAAACTCCCAGTTTCACAATGTGTAGCCTTGTGCCTTAACTACTACACCAAACTGCCACTCATCCCCACCTATCATCTCCACCTCTATCTCTATCATTACAGGTGTCCAGCAATGCGATATCATCATCTTGACATTTCGGTTGCTTGGGAGAAGACACAAAAGCCAAGGAAAGGCCCAGAAGCACCTCTACATTAAACAGGGAGAGGGTTATTCCGAAATTCTTTTGCAGTAGATTCTCCTGTATTTCTATTATTAGGTGCATCTTGATCACTTAATCGGAGAGCTGCCATTGGTGATAAAGAGGGAGAAAAACCACAAATGGAATCTGATTCTTTCAGACAGATGCATTTCTAGCCGACAAATGTGTCAAGGAAATGAAGATTAAGGAAACCTTGTCATCCTGCGCAATTGAGTGAAAAACCTACATTGCAAAAAGAAAAATAAGGGGTGTGGGTTGATATCCCAAGTGCCTGAATGACTTTAGAAAGCATTTTATAACTACAGCCTCCCTCCCTCCCTCCCTCCCTCTCTCTCCCCTCCCTCCCTCTCTCCCTCTCCCTCTCTTTCTCTCCCTCTCTCTCTCTCACACACACACGTCTGTCTGTCTGTCTGTCTGTTTGTCTATCATCTATCTATATTGCATTTATCGTATCTAGGCAGGGGTGAAATCCAAAATTTTTCCCTACCGGTTCTGTGGGCGTGGCTTGGTGGGCGTGGCAGGGGAAGGATATTGCAAATTGCATACTACTCAAAATTTTGCGCTACCGGTTCTCCAGAACCTGTTAGAACTTGCTGGATTCCACCCCTGTATCGAGGTCTACTATTATCTATCTATCTATCTATATATATCTGTCTCTTGCTATCATTCTTTCTATCATATCTATCTATCTATCTATCTATCTATCTATCTATCTATCTATCTATCTATCTATCTATCTATCTATCTATCTATCATCTATAGTATCTATCATCTCTATTATCTATCTACTGCAACTTTCTCTTTTTCTATCTATCTATCTATCTATCATCTATATTATCTATCATCTCTATTATCTATCTACTGTATCTTTCTCTTCTATCTATCTATCTATCTATCTATCTATCTGTTTACAGTATTTATGATAGAAATGCAACACCTGTCTACTTTTAAAAGCCAAGCACACTCATGTTTTATTTTTAAATGCATTTACATGTCTTTCTTTCTTTCTTTCTTTCTTTCTTTCTTTCTTTCTTTCTTTCTTTCTTTCTTTCTTTCTTTCTTTCTTTCTTTCTTTCTAAAGCTGCCTATCTCACAGTGGTCAATCAAGTGATTTTGGGCCGTAGATAACAAAGTTAAATGAATATATACCAATTAACATTGATGTTATTAGTATTTTCCATCCATTCAATTGCTTTTGATGCCAAGATTGCCTGGAAAAGTCCCTGCAGTTTTCTTGGCAAGGTTTTTCAACAGTGGTTTGCCGTCATGGGATGAGAAAAGTGGTTGGCCCAAGATCAGCCAGCGGGCTCCATGCCAGACTAGAACTCCCAGTCCCTAGCCCGATGCCTGATTAACCAGTAACCACATCAGCTCTGTTAATAATATTAAAAATGTTAAAATTATAAAAAAACACAGACCTGAAAAGGATTTAAAAAAAAAAAAAAGATTGGATGAATAAAAGTTGTCAATTGCACAGGAGCTAACTCAATATTTTGTCCCCTCCAGTCCTAAGATCTGCTGATACAACAAACAGCATGGGAGGCCATGATACTATAAAGAGCCAGTTAAGGTACTGGCCAATCACCAGGAGATTAGTCCCACCTTAGGCATGGGACAATCACCAGGAGGCAGTGAATTCTAGTCCTGCCTTAGGCATAAAAGCCGGCTGGGTGACTTTGGGCCAATCACCAGGAGACCGTGAGTTCTAGTCCTACATGAAAGTCGGCTGGGTGACTTTGGGCCAATCACCAGGAGACCGTGAGTTCTAGTCCTGCATGAAAGTCGGCTGGGTGACTTTGGGCCAATCACCAGGAGACTGTGAGTTCTAGTCCTGCATGAAAGCCAATCACCAGGAGACAATGAGTTCTAGTCCTGCATGAAAGCAGGCTGGGTGACTTTGAGCCAATCACTAGGAGACAGTGAGTTCTAGTCCTGCATGAAAGCCAATCACCAGGAGACCGTGAGTTCTAGTCCTGCAGGAAAGTCAGCTGGGTGACTTTGGGCCAATCACCAGGAGACTGTGAGTTCTAGTCCTGCATGAAAGCCAATCACCAGGAGACAATGAGTTCTAGTCCTGCATGAAAGCCGGCTGGGTGACTTTGAGCCAATCACTAGGAGACAGTGAGTTCTAGTCCTGCATGAAAGTCAGCTGGGTGACTTTGGGCCAATCACCAGGAGACTGTGAGTTCTAGTCCTGCATGAAAGCCAATCACCAGGAGACAATGAGTTCTAGTCCTGCATGAAAGCCGGCTGGGTGACTTTGGGCCAATCACCAGGAGACTGTGAGTTCTAGTCCTGCATGAAAGCCAATCACCAGGAGACAATGAGTTCTAGTCCTGCATGAAAGCCGGCTGGGTGACTTTGGGCCAGTCACCAGGAGACCGTGAGTTCTAGTTCCGCCTTAGGCATGAAAGTCCCTTGGGTGCCTTTGAGCCAGTCCCTCTCTCCCAATCCTACCCACCTCACAAGGTTGCTGTGAGTAAAAAGAGGAGGAAGAAGGTGTATTATGTATGTTTGCCATCTTGAATTACTTCTAATAAAATAATAAAGCTGGAAGACAAATCTAATAAATGAAATCCTAGAACTGGGCTGAGCTATATAAACAATAACAGGACAAAGTCAGTGCAAAGTCCCTTTCTTTAATGTTGCCAAGAAAATAACACGGACCTGTCCATGTAATCATTCAGGAGGCACACCTGGCTCGGAAGAAAATTGATATTTTAAAGTTGAAATGAAACTTAGCAGGTGGCTTCTGTTGCGTGACTTTGTCTCTGTTGGAAACTGAGGAAGGACAGGCCAGGTTCGTAGATGGAGAGCAGAACCTCAGAAGGTTTCTCCTCTGTGACTGGGCGATTGAAAAAGTATCCCAAGCAGAAGGAGGTCAAACCAATTTTGTGTTAATCTGAAGGACTAGGGGTGACAGGATAGCAGTCTTCCAATATTTGAGGGGCAAAGAAGAGGGGATCAAACTATCCTCCAAAGCACCTGAAGGCAGGACAAGAAGCAACAGATGGAAGCTAATCAAGGAGAAAACTAACCTAGAACTAAGGAGAAATTCCCTGACAGTGAGAACAATTTATTTATTTATTTATTTATTTATTTATTTATTTATTTATTTATTTATTTATTTATTTATTTATTCATTCATTCATTCATTCATTCATTCATTCATTCATTCATTCATTCATTTGTTTTATTAAATTTCTATACCGCCCTTCTCCCGAAGGACTCAGGGTGGTGAACAGCCACAAGATAAAACACATAAATACAAAGATTTAAATTAAAATTAAAAACGAATTAAATAATTTGGCTGAATTTAAAATACCCCATAATTTAAAAACAAATTAAAATTTACATTTAAAAAGGGGAGAAGATTTAGGCCAGGCCAGCTCCAATTAAACAATGGAACAACTCGCCTCCAGAAGTTGTGAGAGCTCCATCACTGGAAGCTTTCAAGAAGAGATTAGATCGCCATTTGTCAGGAATGGTATCAGGCGGAAGTGGGATTCAGCCGGTTCAGGCGAACCGCTTGTTAAAATTCTGCCCAGTTTGGCAAACTGGCTAATCCCACCACTGGCTGACCCCCCCACGCCCATTTTTCGCCCGTTTTTCACCCTTTTTCATTTTGACGTTGAGTTGGCCACACCCACCCAGTCACCTGACCACCTGGCCACGCCTACCCAGCCAGAGAACTGGTTGTTAAAATTATTTAAATCCCACCACTGGTATCAGGTCTCCTGCTTTTTTTTTTTTTTAATTTGATTTATATGCCACCCTTCTCCGGAGACTCAGGGCGGCTTACAGTGCATTAAGCAATAGCCTTCATACTTTTGTATATTTATACAAAGTCAGCTTATTGCCCCCACAAACTGGGTCCTCAATTTACCTACCTTAGAAAGGATGGAAGGCTGAGTCAACCTTGAGCCTGGTGAGATTCGAACTTATTAATTGCAGACAGCTGGTGTTAATCACAATGCCTGAGCAGGGGGTTGGACTAGAAGACCTTCAAGGTCCCTTCCAACTCTGTTATTCTGTTAAAATTGCTTGGCTGTGTCCATCGAGTCACCAGGAGTGGAGCTGAAGATGGGAAAAACTTCGCTCTTCCATTGATATCGTGGAGAAGATCCACAAATGAAAATAAATAAATAAATAAATAATATTCCCTTTGGAAATGCAAGGGTTACCCAGCTCAGGCAATTCATTTAGGCTTCAGCATCTTGCACAAACCCAGAAAATAGGTTAATGTTTCGGTAATGAGGTTAATTGCATTGTGAGAATGCTCTCATTCTTTAGTCCTAGGAGGTCTGGCCTGAAAAGGGGACTTCCGTGCTTGCTAGCAGGAATTTTTTTCTGTGCATGTCAAGTCGGTCTTGATTCTTAGCAAGTCCCTGCAATTTTCTTGACAATGTTTTTCTGGTTTGCCCTTTCTGTCTTCTCCTTCCCCTTCCCCTTCCCCTTCCCCTTCCCCTTCCCCTTCCCCTTCTCCTTCTCCTTCTCCTTCCCCTTCCCCTTCTCCTTCTCCTTCTCCTTCTCCTTCTCCTTCCCCTTCTCCTTCTCCTTTCCTTCTTCTCCTTCTCCTTTCCTTCTCCTTCTCCTTCTCCTTCTCCTTCTATTTCTCCTCCTCCTTCTCCTCCTCCTTCTCTTTCTCCTCCTCCTCCTTCTCCGTCTCCTCCTCCTCCTTCTCCTCTCCCATCCTCCTCCTCTTCTCGTCCTCCTTCTCCTTCTCCTTCCCCTCCTCCTTCTCCTCCTTCTCCTTATCCCCCTCCTCCTCCTCCTCCTCCTCTCCCCCTCCTCCTCCTCCTCCCCCTCCTCCTCCTCCTCCCCCTCCCTCTCCCTCCTCCTCCTCTCCCCCTCCTCCTCCTCCTCCCCCTCCTCCTCCTCCTCCCCCTCCCTCTCCCTCCTCCTCTTCTCCCCCTCCTCCTCCTCCTCCTCTTTGAAAACCCCTCTCCCATCTAACACTGATGATGTTACCTGGCTGGGTAATGAAACGTCTGCAAGAAAGCAATCAAGTACAGAGAGCACCAGTGACCTCACAGTCGTCCTCATCCTCTTCCCCTCCTCCTCCTCCTCCTCCTCCTCATCTTCCTTCTCCTCCTCTTTGCAAACTCCTCTCCCATCTGACACTGATGATGTTACCTAGCTGGTAGTGAAATGTCTTCAAGAAAGCTATCAAGCACAGAGAGCACCAGGGACCCCACAGTCGTCCTCCTCTTCCTCTTCCTCCTCCTTCCCAGTGCTGAGAGAAAGGGACTAGTCTAATGCCGCCCACTTCATTTTTGACCTGAAACAGGACTAGAAACAGGTTTCCCAACTCCTACTCCAGCTCTTTAACCACTAGTTCAAACCAGCTCTCTTGCTCCACCTGCATTTATTTTGTATGCAAAGTTTGATCTACTGGTTAAGGCAGCAGGCTAGAAACCAGGAAACTGTGAGTTCTAGTCTTGCCTTAGTCACGAAAGCCAGCAAGATGACTTTGGGCCAATCACCAGGAGACGGTGAGTTCTAGTCCTGCCTTAGGCATGAAAGCCAAAGGGTTATGAAGCATGAAAGAGTTAAAAAGCAGAGACATAGCCTCCCTTTGGGATTTAATAAGGGGTTGAACGGAAGACCTCTAAGGTGCCTCCCATCCCTAGGATTCTTTGCACTTGCTCGCTCCCTCTCCCCTCCTTCCATCCCTCTCTCTCTCCCTCCCTCTCCCTCCCTCTCCCTGCTTCCCCTCTCTCTCCCTCTCCCATTTCTCTCTCTCTCCCTCCTTCCCTTTCTTTCTCCAGTTTTATTCCTCCCTCTCCTTCCCTCTCTCTCTCCCTTTCTCTCTCCCCCTCCCTATCTCGCTTCCTCTCTCCCTCCCTCCCTCTCCCTTCTCTCTCCAGCTTTCTCCCTCCCTCTTTGTCTCTCCCTCCCTCTTTCCCTCCCTCTCCCACCTCCCTTGCTTCCCCTCTCTCCTTCCATCTCTCTCCCTCTCTCCTTTCTCTCTCCCACTTTCTCCCTTCCTCCCTGTCCTTCCTCCTCCTCTCTTTCCTTCCCCCGTCTATCCTGCCCTCTTTCTCTCCCTCTCTCCCCCTCCCTCCCTTAATCTCTCTGTCTCTCTTCTTCCATCTTTCTCTCCCCGTTTCTCCCCCCCTTTCTCTCTATCTCGCTCCCTTTCCCTCCCCCCTCCCTCTCTCCCATCCTCTCTCCCCCACCCCATCTCTGACCAATATATATATATATTTTCCAAGCATGGATAATAGTGGAATGAATAAGAGAAACTAATTCAAATGAACCACATTTTTAAAAAGGGGGGGGGAAATATGTATATTTAGCTGCCCTGGAGATGAACTGCTCTGTTTTCTCAGGCATTCATTTTGCAAACAAAGCAATGGCAGCCTTTGTTGTCACTGGAGATGATCAGATAAGGAAAAACAAACCTGCAAATCTGTTTTGCAAATAACCTATTCAACACCTGGAGTTTAACTAGGAGAAAGGAGAAATTGATAGATTTGAATGGGGTCATCAGGTTCAGTTTGGTTTCAATTCCTGAGCTTAAATGACCTCCTCCCATCTCCAAGTTTTAATTTATACTGGAGTTTCCTAACCTGGGCAACTTTCAGACACATTTAAGACATGCGGACTTTAATTCCCAGAATTTAAGACATGCGGATTTCAATTCCCAGAATTTAAGACATGCGGACTTCAATTCCCAGAATTTAAGACATGCGGACTTCAATTCCCAGAATTTAAGACATGCGGATTTCGATTCCCAGAATTTGAGACATGCGGATTTCAATTCCCAGAATTTAAGACATGCGGATTTCAATTCCCAGAATTTAAGACATGAGGACTTCAATTCCCAGAATTTAAGACATGCGGACTTCAATTCCCAGAATTTGAGACATGTGGATTTCAATTCCCAGAATTTGAGACATGCGGACTTCAATTCCCAGAATTTGAGACATGTGGATTTCAATTCCCAGAATTTAAGACATGCGGATTTCAATTCCCAGAATTTGAGACATGTGGACTTCAATTCCCAGAATTTAAGACATGCGGACTTCAATTCTCAGAATTTGAGACATGTGGATTTCAATTCCCAGAATTTAAGACATGCGGACTTCAATTCCCAGAATTTAAGACATGTGGATTTCAATTCCCAGAATTTAAGACACACGGATTTCAATTCCCAGAATTTGAGACATGTGGATTTCAATTCCCAGAATTTAAGACATGTGGACTTCAATTCTCAGAATTTGAGACATGTGGATTTCAATTCCCAGAATTTAAGACATGCGGACTTCAATTCCCAGAATTTAAGACATGTGGATTTCAATACCCAGAATTTAAGACACGCGGATTTCAATTTCCAGAATTCCCCAACCAACTTTCCTGGGGAATTCTGGAAATTGAAGTCCGCATGTCTTAAAGTTGCCATAGTTAGCAAATACTGATTTATAGGTTTAAGTCATCCAATAAGGTAATTTGGCTAAAACGGGGTAGATTTGGTGATTCTTGGCCTTGTGAGAACACGTCCCTTTTTCTTAGCATGTGTGAACCCGGCAACTAAATTAAGCCATAATGTGATTTATTCTGAAGGCTTAGCATGCTATATGAATGTACCAACTGGTTCCATGTTCATAAAACACCTTAACCAGTTTCAGGTAAAGGTTTAAGAGGACCATTCAGACAATCAACATAGCTTGCTTTGTGTGAATGTTTGAAGCCACAGTTACATAGTGGTCAAGATGTTCCACGAGGAAAACAGAGACCCAGATTTTAGGCCATCTTCAGATACAGAAGCTCTGTGGGTAACCGAACCCATCATCCTCTCTCAGCCCAATTTTAGAGGGATGCTGTTGGGGAAAATTGTAGATATCATCATCATTTAACAACCCCATAATCCCTTGCCGGGGGGGGAGTCTGAGCAACTGAATAGAGCTAGCAGAGCATTTAATCGCCAGATGCCCTTCCTGTCGCCAATGCGGAGGTTTTTTTCAGCAAATATATTCCCATTGTGCCCAGAGAGAAAAATATCTGCCTCTATCTAGGATCAAACTCACAGCCTCCTGATTGTGAGGTGAGAGCACGACTTCTAGGCCACCGTACCTCTCTGGAAAATTGTAGTTATACCACCTTAAATTTCTAGAGGAAAGGTAAGATGGAAATCTTACAAATTAATAAAACTTTATCATCATAAGAAAGGTGCCTTAATAGAAGTAGTCCTCGACTTATGACCACAATTGAGCCTGAAATTTCTGTTGCTAAGCGAGACATTCCTTGCCAAAGTTGCTAAGCGAATCACTGCAGTTGTTAAGTTAGTTGTTAAGTGAATCTGATTTCCCCACTTTGACTTTGCTTGTTAAAAAGTCGCAAAAGGGGATCCCAGGGCACTGCAACGGTCATAAGTGTGAGTCAGTTCCCAAGCATCCGAATTTTGACCACATGACCACGGGGAATGCTGCAACGGTCGTAAGTGTGAAAAAATGGTCGCAAGTCGCTTTTTTTTCAATGCTATTGTAACTTCCAATGGCCACTAAATGGAACTGTTGTAAGTCGAGGATGACGTGTTACCTGTATTAGCCCAAACAGCATCAGAAACCAAGTCAGTTTGGGAGCAGATCTTCAATATTTGAAGATATTTTATTTTATTTTATTTTATTTTTTAAAAAACCCAATCTTTTGGGAACTATAGCTCATCAGATGTATGCAGTGACTAAACGGATGTAGGGTTTAAAGTGGAATGAAGTTGGGAGGGTAGGGAGGATGGGAGGGGGCTTACATATGAGACCAATTACAAGTCCCTTATCAATTAGCAATTGCAAAGTGATTTTTTTTAAAAGGTCTTTTTTGTGGGTGTTGCGATTGTGATGGCCTGAAACCTTTTGATGTATGTTAAGCATCAGGCTCTAAAAACCAGGAAAGTCTCCAAGTGATTCTCGTAAGTAGATTTCTTTATTGTTCCACACTTATATACTATATTATTTATGTATTAAGTTTATATGCCATCCATCTTACTGTCAAGCAATTCAGGACGGCCACGGAAGCTGCCTACTGTCTACTTAGGAAGCATATACAGGCGGGCCTCGAGTTACGACCACAACTGAATCAGAAGTGGGCTTCACATACTGTAACAACTGGTTCTCCCAGCACTGGAAATGTGAGTGTGCACGCGGCATCACAAAACACGGCAATTCGCTTGGGTGCACCGTCCGTGCGTGCATAGAATGTCAAACAGTACGACAATTCCCTTGCGTGCGGCTTCAAAAGCACAGTGATATAGGACAGGATTGCTCCTGGGCGGGTGGGCGCCCCCGCAGGTCGCCACCACTACCGGTTCACTTGAATTGGTCCGAACCGGCTGAATCCCACCACGGAATTGAATCCTAAATTTCTATGGCTAAGCGAGATGGTGAAATGAGTTTTGCCCCGTTTTACGACCTCTCTTGCCAACAAACTGTGAAGGGAGTCACTGCGGTTGCTTAGCTAAATGCATTTCCTGCTTTGAAAACCGTCACTAATTCGACTAAGAAACTTCACCCAGCGGAACCAAAGGAGAGATTGCTGGACTTACTGTGGTGGAATGTAGACTGGATTTCCAGGTGGGAGGGGCTGCATTCCAGAGGATTAAGAGGCCACTCAGCCCAGATATTATGTGTGAGAGAAAGAGGGCGAAGATGCTTGGCGATAGACTTGTATTTATAACGGTCGCAGCATCCCGGGGGGGTGTCACATGATTCCCCGGGATGCTGCAACCGTCATAAATATGAGTCGATTGCCAAGCATCTGAATTCTGCTCACGTGACCATGGGGATGCTGCAACCGTCATAAATTTGAAAAAGGGTTATAAGTAACTTTTTCAGTGGTGTCGTAACTTCGAACGGTTGCTAAACAAATTGAGCCCAGAGTTTCTGTTGCTAAGCAAGACAGTCGTTAAGTGAGTTTTGTCCCATTTTACCACTTTTCTTGCCACCGTTGCTGCAATGAATCATTGCAGTTGTTAAGATAGTAACACGGTTGTTAACGGAATCTGGTTTCCCCATTGACTTTGCTAATCAGAAGGTCACAAAACGTGTGCGCATGACCCCAGAACACTGCAACTGTTATGAGTACTGTCCGAGTTTTGATCGCACGACCACGGGGATGCCGCAACAGTCGTAAATGGGGAAAATGGTCATAAGTCACTTTTTTCAGTGCTGTTGTAATTTCAAATGGTCACTAAACAAGTGGTTGTAAGTTGAGGACTACCTGTGCTCTGGGAACTATTAGGGAGTTGCCATCTTCACCCTTTTTCTCTCACACATAATATCTGGGCTGAGTGGCCTCTTAATCCTCTGGAATGCAGCCCCTCCCTCCTGGGAATCCAGTCTACATTCCACCACAGTAAGTCCAGCAATCTCTCCTTTGGTTCCGCTGGGTGAAGTTTCTTAGTCGAATTAGTGACAGTTTTCAAAGCAGGAAATGCATTTATCTAAGCTGGGAAGTGTAATTAGCGAAATTACCGCCAAAGCACTTTGCACATTTTACAGACCTAGCAGAAACATTGCTGCACGCTGAGCCTTCCCCATCATAAAACGCATTTTATTTCATGAGCAAACGGGTGGGGGCACGGGGGGGAGGGGGTGAAAGCGAGGTATTTCAGAGCCGCATAATTAAAACCTTTATTACGGCATTTATATTCCACCTTTTCCCCCAATGCATTGTGCACATGGAGCTCCCTGCACCGCAGTACATAATGAAAGGCTGAGAATCAACCAAGACAGAAATATTTCGACAGATAATCATGTAGAAAATGGAAAGGAAGAATGGTTTTCTCAGGAGAAGGAGATGACATAGATAGATATGATAGATAGATAGATAGATAGATAGATAGATAGATAGATAGATAGATAGATAGGAGATAGGAGATAGATAGATAGATAGATAGATGAGAGATAGATAGAAAGATGAGAGAGAGAGAGAGATGATTCAGAGAGAGAGAAATGATTGAGAGAGAGAGAGAGATGGATGGATGGATGGATGGATGGATGGATGGATGGATGGATGGATGGATGGATGGACGGGCGGACGGGTGGACGGACAGACAGACAGACAGACAGACAGACAGACAGACAGACAGACAGACAGATAGATAGATAGATAGATAGATAGATAGATAGATAGAGATAGAGATAATAGAGATGAGAGAGAGAGAGATAATAGAGAGAGATGAGATAGAGATAGATAGATGAGAGACACAGTGAGATGACTGATAGAGAGATAGAGAGCGAGAGCGAGAGATGATTAATAGAATGAGAGAGAGAGAGATGATTAATAGAATGATAGAGAGAGAGGTTCGATAGATAGAGATAGATAGATAGATAGATAGATAGATGAGAGATAGATAGAAAGATGAGAGAGATGATTCAGAGAGAGAGAAATGATAGAGAGAGAGAGAGATGGATGGATGGATGGATGGATGGATGGATGGATGGATGGATGGGCGGGTGGGTGGGCGGACGGACGGACAGACAGACAGACAGACAGATAGATAGATAGAGATAGAGATAATAGAGAGAGATGAGAGAGAGAGAGAGATAATAGAGAGAGATGAGATAGAGATAGATAGATGAGAGAGACAGTGAGATGATTGATAGAGAGATAGAGAGCGAGAGCAAGAGATGATTAATAGAATGATAGAGAGAGAGAGATGATAGATAGATAGATAGATAGATAGATAGATAGATAGATAGATAGATAGATAGATATAGATAAATAGAGAGAGATAATAGAGAGATGAGATAGAGATAGATAGATGAGAGAGACAGTGAGATGATTGATAGAGAGAGAACGAGAGAGATGATTAATAAAATGATAGAGATAGAGGTAAAGAGATGATCGATAGATAGATATAGATAGATAGATGAGAGAGATGATTGATAGAGAGATATAGATAGAAAGATAGATAGATAGATGGAGATAGAGAATAGAGAGAGATGAGAGATAGATAGATAGATAGATAGATAGATAGATAGATAGATAGATAGATAGATAGGAGATAGGAGATAGATATATAGATAGATAGATGAGAGATAGATAGAAAGATGAGAGAGAGAGAGAGATGATTCAGAGAGAGAGAAATGATTGAGAGAGAGAGAGAGATGGATGGATGGATGGATGGATGGATGGATGGATGGATGGATGGATGGACGGGCGGACGGGTGGACGGACAGACAGACAGACAGACAGACAGACAGACAGATAGATAGATAGATAGATAGAGATAGAGATAATAGAGATGAGAGAGAGAGAGATAATAGAGAGAGATGAGATAGAGATAGATAGATGAGAGACACAGTGAGATGACTGATAGAGAGATAGAGAGCGAGAGCGAGAGATGATTAATAGAATGAGAGAGAGAGAGAGATGATTAATAGAATGATAGAGAGAGAGGTTCGATAGATAGAGATAGATAGATAGATAGATAGATAGATAGATAGATAGATAGATAGATGAGAGATAGATAGAAAGATGAGAGAGATGATTCAGAGAGAGAGAAATGATAGAGAGAGAGAGAGATGGATGGATGGATGGATGGATGGATGGATGGGCGGGTGGGTGGGCGGACGGACGGACAGACAGACAGACAGACAGACAGACAGATAGATAGATAGAGATAGAGATAATAGAGAGAGATGAGAGAGAGAGAGAGATAATAGAGAGAGATGAGATAGAGATAGATAGATGAGAGAGACAGTGAGATGATTGATAGAGAGATAGAGAGCGAGAGCAAGAGATGATTAATAGAATGATAGAGAGAGAGAGATGATAGATAGATAGATAGATAGATAGATAGATAGATAGATAGATATAGATAAATAGAGAGTGATAATAGAGAGATGAGATAGAGATAGATAGATGAGAGAGACAGTGAGATGATTGATAGAGAGAGAACGAGAGAGATGATTAATAAAATGATAGAGATAGAGGTAAAGAGATGATCGATAGATAGATATAGATAGATAGATGAGAGAGATGATTGATAGAGAGATATAGATAGAAAGATAGATAGATAGATGGAGATAGAGAATAGAGAGAGATGAGAGATAGATAGATAGATAGATAGATAGATAGATAGATAGATAGATAGATAGATAGATAGATATAGATAAATAGAGAGAGATAATAGAGAGAGATGAGATAGAGATAGATAAGAGAGACAGTGAGATGATTGATAGAGAGATAGAGAGCGAGAGCAAGAGATGATTAATAGAATGATAGAGAGAGAGAGATGATAGATAGATAGATAGATAGATAGATAGATAGATAGATATAGATAAATAGAGAGTGATAATAGAGAGATGAGATAGAGATAGATAGATGAGAGAGACAGTGAGATGATTGATAGAGAGAGAACGAGAGAGATGATTAATAAAATGATAGAGATAGAGGTAAAGAGATGATCGATAGATAGATATAGATAGATAGATGAGAGAGATGATTGATAGAGAGATATAGATAGAAAGATAGATAGATAGATGGAGATAGAGAATAGAGAGAGATGAGAGATAGATAGATAGATAGATAGATAGATAGATAGATAGATAGATAGATAGATAGATATAGATAAATAGAGAGAGATAATAGAGAGAGATGAGATAGAGATAGATAAGAGAGACAGTGAGATGATTGATAGAGGGATAGAGAGTGAGAGCGAGAGATGATTAATAGAATGAGAGAGAGAGAGAGATGATTAATAGAATGATAGAGAGAGAGGTTCGATAGATAGAGATAGATAGATAGATAGATAGATAGATAGATGAGAGATAGATAGAAAGATGAGAGAGATGATTCAGAGAGAGAGAAATGATAGAGAGAGAGAGAGATGGATGGATGGATGGATGGATGGATGGATGGATGGATGGATGGATGGGCGGGTGGGTGGGCGGACGGACGGACAGACAGACAGACAGACAGACAGACAGATAGATAGATAGAGATAGAGATAATAGAGAGAGATGAGAGAGAGAGAGAGATAATAGAGAGAGATGAGAGAGATAGATAGATGAGAGAGACAGTGAGATGATTGATAGAGAGATAGAGAGCGAGAGCAAGAGATGATTAATAGAATGATAGAGAGAGAGAGATGATAGATAGATAGATAGATAGATAGATAGATAGATATAGATAAATAGAGAGAGATAATAGAGAGATGAGATAGAGATAGATAGATGAGAGAGACAGTGAGATGATTGATAGAGAGAGAACGAGAGAGATGATTAATAAAATGATAGAGATAGAGGTAAAGAGATGATCGATAGATAGATATAGATAGATAGATGAGAGAGATGATTGATAGAGAGATATAGATAGAAAGATAGATAGATAGATGGAGATAGAGAATAGAGAGAGATGAGAGATAGATAGATAGATAGATAGATAGATAGATAGATAGATAGATAGATAGATAGATAGATAGATAGATAGATAGGAGATAGGAGATAGATATATAGATAGATAGATGAGAGATAGATAGAAAGATGAGAGAGAGAGAGAGATGATTCAGAGAGAGAGAAATGATTGAGAGAGAGAGAGAGATGGATGGATGGATGGATGGATGGATGGATGGATGGATGGATGGATGGATGGACGGGCGGACGGGTGGACGGACAGACAGACAGACAGACAGACAGACAGATAGATAGATAGATAGATAGATAGATAGATAGATAGATAGAGATAGAGATAATAGAGATGAGAGAGAGAGAGATAATAGAGAGAGATGAGATAGAGATAGATAGATGAGAGACACAGTGAGATGACTGATAGAGAGATAGAGAGCGAGAGCGAGAGATGATTAATAGAATGAGAGAGAGAGAGAGATGATTAATAGAATGATAGAGAGAGAGGTTCGATAGATAGAGATAGATAGATAGATAGATAGATAGATAGATAGATAGATAGATAGATAGATGAGAGATAGATAGAAAGATGAGAGAGATGATTCAGAGAGAGAGAAATGATAGAGAGAGAGAGAGATGGATGGATGGATGGATGGATGGATGGATGGATGGATGGATGGGCGGGTGGGTGGGCGGACGGACGGACAGACAGACAGACAGACAGACAGACAGATAGATAGATAGAGATAGAGATAATAGAGAGAGATGAGAGAGAGAGAGAGATAATAGAGAGAGATGAGATAGAGATAGATAGATGAGAGAGACAGTGAGATGATTGATAGAGAGATAGAGAGCGAGAGCAAGAGATGATTAATAGAATGATAGAGAGAGAGAGATGATAGATAGATAGATAGATAGATAGATAGATAGATAGATAGATAGATATAGATAAATAGAGAGAGATAATAGAGAGATGAGATAGAGATAGATAGATGAGAGAGACAGTGAGATGATTGATAGAGAGAGAACGAGAGAGATGATTAATAAAATGATAGAGATAGAGGTAAAGAGATGATCGATAGATAGATATAGATAGATAGATGAGAGAGATGATTGATAGAGAGATATAGATAGAAAGATAGATAGATAGATGGAGATAGAGAATAGAGAGAGATGAGAGATAGATAGATAGATAGATAGATAGATAGATAGATAGATAGATAGATAGATAGGAGATAGGAGATAGATATATAGATAGATAGATGAGAGATAGATAGAAAGATGAGAGAGAGAGAGAGATGATTCAGAGAGAGAGAAATGATTGAGAGAGAGAGAGAGATGGATGGATGGATGGATGGATGGATGGATGGATGGATGGATGGATGGATGGACGGGCGGACGGGTGGACGGACAGACAGACAGACAGACAGACAGACAGACAGATAGATAGATAGATAGATAGATAGATAGATAGAGATAGAGATAATAGAGATGAGAGAGAGAGAGATAATAGAGAGAGATGAGATAGAGATAGATAGATGAGAGACACAGTGAGATGACTGATAGAGAGATAGAGAGCGAGAGCGAGAGATGATTAATAGAATGAGAGAGAGAGAGAGATGATTAATAGAATGATAGAGAGAGAGGTTCGATAGATAGAGATAGATAGATAGATAGATAGATAGATAGATAGATAGATAGATAGATGAGAGATAGATAGAAAGATGAGAGAGATGATTCAGAGAGAGAGAAATGATAGAGAGAGAGAGAGATGGATGGATGGATGGATGGATGGATGGATGGATGGATGGAATGGGCGGGTGGGTGGGCGGACGGACGGACAGACAGACAGACAGACAGACAGACAGATAGATAGAGATAGAGATAATAGAGAGAGATGAGAGAGAGAGAGAGATAATAGAGAGAGATGAGATAGAGATAGATAGATGAGAGAGACAGTGAGATGATTGATAGAGAGATAGAGAGTGAGAGCAAGAGATGATTAATAGAATGATAGAGAGAGAGAGATGATAGATAGATAGATAGATAGATAGATAGATAGATAGATAGATAGATATAGATAAATAGAGAGAGATAATAGAGAGATGAGATAGAGATAGATAGATGAGAGAGACAGTGAGATGATTGATAGAGAGAGAACGAGAGAGATGATTAATAAAATGATAGAGATAGAGGTAAAGAGATGATCGATAGATAGATATAGATAGATAGATGAGAGAGATGATTGATAGAGAGATATAGATAGAAAGATAGATAGATAGATGGAGATAGAGAATAGAGAGAGATGAGAGATAGATAGATAGATAGATAGATAGATAGATAGATAGATAGATAGATAGATAGATATAGATAAATAGAGAGAGATAATAGAGAGAGATGAGATAGAGATAGATAAGAGAGAGTGAGATGATTGATAGAGGGATAGAGAGTGAGAGCGAGAGATGATTAATAGAATGATAGAGAGAGAGAGAGATGATCGATATAGATATAGATAGATAGATATAGATAGATAGATAGATGATAGATAGATAGATAGATGTGAGAGAGAGAGAGAGAGAGGCAAGCAGACAGACAGACAGACAGACAGACAGAAAAGAGATCATGTTATCCGTTTCATCTTTTATACCCCCCCCCCAACCAGTAACCTTTTCAGTTCAGTTCAGCACTGATGATGTTACCTCGTTGGGTCTTTCAATTTCTGCAAGAAAATAACCAAGTTCAGAGACCACCAAGGACCCCATAATCCTCCTCCTCCTCCTCTCCACAAACCCCATTCCCTTCCAATGCTGATGATGTTCCTTAGTTGGGTCATGAAACATCTGCAAGAAAACCACCAAGCTCAAAGGCTACCAAGGACCCCACACTCCTCCTCCTCTTCCTTCCCTCCTCCTCTCCACAAACCCCATTCCCTTCCAAAACTGACGATATCCTCCTCCTCCTCCTCCTCCTCCTCCTCCTCCTCCTCCTCCTCCTCTCCACAAATCCCATTCCCTCCCAAAACTGATGATATTACCTAGTTGGGTCATGAAATGTCTGCAAGAAAACCACCAAGAGAACACCAAGAACCCCACAATCCTCCTCCACTTTCTCCTCCTCTTCTTCCTCCTCTTCCCCCTCCTTCTCCTCTTCCTCTTTACAAACCCCATTCCCTTCCAAAACTGATGATATCCTCCTCCTCCTCCTCCTCCTCCTCCTCCTCCTCTTCCTCTTCCTCCTCCTCTCCACAAATCCCATTCCCTTCCAAAACTGATGATATTACTTAGTTGGCTCATGAAACGTCTGCAAGAAAACCACCAAGCTCGGAGAGCACCAAGGACCCTACAGTCCTCCTTCTCGTCCTCTTCCTCTTCCTCCTCCTCCTCCTCCTCTTCCACTTCCACCTCTCCACAATCCCCATTCCCTTTCAAAACTGATGATATCCTCATCCTCCTCTTCCTTTTCCTCCTCCTCCTCCTCCTCCTCCTCTCCACAAACCTCATTCCCTTCCAACACTGATGATGTTCCCTAGTTGGGTCATGAAACGTCTGCAAGAAAACCACCAAGCTCAGAGCCCACCAAGGACCCTTCATCTCAACCCTGAGCTACGAATGTTCCCCTTTGACCTCCCTCCTGCCTTCCAATGGGTGCTTTTCTTTCACGCCCATAGATTTCCTTGTTCCCACGGGTCACCGAGGTTTCTTCTCTGCTTCGGCCATCCTTCATGCCGGCGACGGCTTAATTATGGCATTCTTGCACTGACAGAGTTGTAAAGCATCTCCCGCCTCGTCACCAACTACACCCTCGGATTTTAAATCTGTGAGAACACACGTCCGGAAGCCCATTATAACCAAATCAGACTGTCATCAGCATATTTGCCCCGATGAAAAATAGCATCAGGAAACAGCCCACGGGGGAGGTGAGATTCTTGGCTGCTTAATCTTTTCCCAAGTAAACATCCTTTCAGCGGTGATTTTAATAATCCTAAAACACGGTCCGATGGCCTTCCCTTCTGCGGGGACGATAAGATTCTGAAAATGCAATTTAGAGGGTGCATTCGCTAATTTTTGTCTTGTAGGAAGTTAGCACCAGGGGTGAAATCCAGCAGGTTCTGACAAACCAATAGTGGAAATTTTGAGTAGTTTGGAGAACTGGCAAATACCACCTCTGGCTGGTCCCAGGAGTGGGGAGGGAATGGGGATTTTGCAGTATCCTTCTCCTGCCACGCCCACCAAGCCACGCCCACCAAGCCACACCCCACCCACTAAGCCACACCCACAGAACCGCATGTGTCAGCACTTCAAACTACATTCATTCCAGTGCTGACATAAAGAGGAGAAGATGGGGCAGCTGGCAAGAGGACGCTTGACTTTTCACCTACTTATTTTCCCTGAAGATAATATCCCCTAGGAGATGGGTTGGGAGTGGGGACATTCCTGGGAGCTGAAGTAGTAGATATGGGGAGAGTGATTTGGAAGATGGCCAATGAGACGCAGAGAATTGGGGAACGGAAAGGGAAGGTTTGGGGTCAGGAAGTCAGTGTTGGCTACGACTTAATCGGGGACAGATTGTCGTGCTTAATAAATGAAAGATTTCATCAAAGACTATTTGTTTGGAAATGCAATTTATTTGAGACGACATCGAAACCTGACATCATGCTTGCCCCAAAGGTGATTTTTTTCGAGAGGCATCTGGACTTTCTGCTTTTTCTTTGAAGACGTTTCGTTTCTCATTCAGGAGGATTCTTCAGCTCTGACTGGATGGTGGGGAATGGAAGTGTGGGAAGTACACCCCAAAAGGACAGTGCCAGGAACCCCTAAAATAGTGTAGAAAATAAAAACGGCCTTTTTCCCCTTAAAGAGAGAAAGACCCTGAGGCAAACCCTCCGGGAGATAATTGCAAGTCTGGGCAGATGGCCAAGAGCGATTACTAGAAATAAAAAAAAGCAGATCCTGAAAATACTTAAGGAACCCACTAAAAATAACTCACCTGGAATTCCGCTTTTCCTCTTTCCTGACAGAATTAACCCCCAGGATCGGAAAGGTCCATGGACAGGATTAACCCATTAAGGCATGGTTTTGCCTCCCCACAATCTGTTTGCAAGCCCGGAATGCTTGAGCTGTGTCATTTTTTTGCTTCTTGCCTTCCTACATTAAAAGAATTCCACTTTCTGGCAGCTGGCTTCTGCATCCATTTCTTCTCAGCGTCTGTGGTGTGTCCCAGCTGGGAATGAACCGGGGAAATTTCTTGCAACAGAAGGATGTAAATCCAATACAAGGAGTATCAATCCTTCCATTCCCCTCCATCCAGTCAGAGCTGAAGAAGCTTCTTGGATGAAAAGCGAAACGTCTTCAAGGAAAACCCAGAAAGTCCCATTGAAAAAAAAAAAGCATCTTTGGGACAAAAAGGTCGTCCTTGACTTACAGCAGTTCGTTTAGTGACCATTCAAAGTTACAATGGCACAGAAAAAAAAGTGATTTATGACTGTTTTTTCACACACTTTGGACCATTGCAGAATCCCCATGATCACATGACCAAAACTCAGATGCTTGGCAACATGTCAACGTGCCAACATCATATAAAATAAATAAAAAATCTGATTGTCCTCAGCCATGGGAGCCTCTCCTATGGTTTTTACACTTTGTTGATCCCAGTTATGGCATAAAATTTATTTATTTATTTATTGGCTCGATTTATATGCTGCCCTTCTCCGGAGACTCAGGGCGGCTTATAATGTGTTAAGCAATAGCCTTCATACTTTTGTATATACCTGCTTCATAGGGCTTTCGCCCCCCTCCCAAGCGGTATTCTTTTTTATACAAAGTCAGCTTATTGCCCCCACAATCCAGGTCCTCATTTTACCTACCTCGGAAGGATGGAAGGCTGAGTCAACCTTGAGCCTGGTGAGATTTGAACTCGCAGTAATTGCAGGCAGCTGGCAGCTACTTAAGTGCTACTTAACAGCGCTTTAGTCTGCTGCTCCACCAAGGCTCCTTGGTGGATTATCAGAATATAATCAGATTATCAATATAATCAGATTATCAGAATAGTAGGTATTCCTTGAGAGAGAGAGGAAGGAAGGAAGGAAGGAAGGAAGGAAGGAAGGAAGGAAGGAAGGAAAATTGAGAGGAAGGAGGGAGGCAGGGAAGGAAGGAAACAAATACTGTAGTGGGAAGGGAAGGAAGAAGGAAAAGGGGGATAGAAGGAAGGAAGGAAGATGAGAAAGTGAAGAGGGAAGGAAGAAAGGGAAAAGAAAGGAAGAAAATACATTCAGAGGCGGGAGAAAGGGGAAGGAAAAAGAGGAGGAGGAAAGGGAAGAAGCAAAAATGAGGGAGGGAGGAAAAAAGGGGGAAGGAAGAAAGGAAAACGAGGACGGAGAGAGGGTAATAAGGAAGGAAGATGAGAAATGGACAAAGGAAGGAAGGAAGGAAGGAGAAGGAAGAAGACAGATGTGCTTCCTATCATCCCAACTTGTGCACCATTCTATCCTGGTTATCAGATGAGGAAAGCAGGTTTCACCTGAAAACAGGAAGATTTGGGGCAGAGCAGAGGGAAACCCCTGACCCAGAGCGATGGTGGACCTCCCATTACTGGGACTGTCCCAACCAAGGTTAGATCTTCTCCCTACCTCCCTCTCCCAAGGGCCAGGAGTGGAATTCTACCGGTTTGGACTGGTTCAAGCGAACCGGTAGCTCTGACAATCAGCTGGGCCCGCCTCCCTTTGCCCCTGTGCTTTACTTACCTTTATCTTCATAGCTGATTAGCGTGGCAGAGCGGATTGCAGCTGTTTAATTCCCTAGCACTAACGCAGAAGTTGATTTTTCGTTGAATCCCTTTTTTTAATTTTTAATTTTTACTGTTTCGTAGCTGCTCTTTTACCATTTACCTTTACTCCAACCTTCTCCTCCCCTTCCCTTCCTTCCTCTTTCTCCTCCTACTTTCTTCTTTCTTCCTCTCCTTCTCTATCCTACTTCCCCTTCCCTTCCCCCACTCCTCTCTTCTTCCCCCTTCTAACCTTCTCTTCTACTCCTCTTTCCCCTCCCTTTTCTTCCTCTCCTTTTCTTCTTTCTCCTCTCTTCTCCCTTCCTCTCTCTCTCTCTCTACTCCTTCCCCTCTCTCCTGTTGTTTCCCTTTTCAGTCCAATCTAAAGTGGTATTCGAGCAGCCCCGATTTCCTAATTATCTTTATTCTCATTTCAGTTTCTTATTAAAAAGATAAGGTGAATGCAAATTGATGGATAAATGACTGTACATGTAAATGTGTTTATGAGAAATAAAAATTAAAAAAAAGAGACCAGGAAAAAAAAATTCAATCCCTGCAGTTAAGGACAGGATCGCTCTATACGGTTTATGTGGCCTTCCAGCTTTGTGATGTCCCTAAAATAAACCCATCATCTCGGGAGGCTTCTGGCCTCTTTTGAGCAAGCTTTTGAGTTCTTCCTCCACGTTCTGATTTCACAAGCTCTCCTCTCATTCCAAAGCCACCTTCTCCCAGCCTGCTGTCTTCTTCTTTCTTCCGAGCTCCCCCGAACAATAGGAAACGATATTATCCAGAGAAAGTCCCATTATAATGAACCTCCAGCCGGTAATTAGAAAGCATATTGATTAAAACAGCAACCAGGTAATGTTGGGGCTGTAAGATCTGGAGATGGAGACTGGGATATGGAACCGATGAGAGGGAGGGAGGGAGGGAGATAACATTATACACGGACGAAGTCCTCAACTTACGACTGAGCAACAAGATTTATGGTGCCAGCTGAGACATTTGTGTCTCAGGGAGATCTGCCCCGTTTGCCCCACTTTTCTCGCCACCTTGGCTAAGTGACGTACGGCAGTTCTTAAATGAGGAACACGGTCGTTAAGGGAACCGTTGACTTTGCTTGTCAGAAGGAGGAGGATATCATCAGTTTTGGAAGGGAATGGGATTTGTGGAGAGGAGGAGGAGGAGGGAGAGGAGGAGGAGGAGGAAAAGGAGGAGGAAGAGGAGGAGGAAGAGGAGGATATCATCAGTTTTGGAAAGGAATGGGATTTGTGGAGAGGAGAAGGAGGAGGGAGAGGAGGAGGAGGAGGAAAAGGAGGAGGAAGAGGAGGAGGAAGAGGAGGATATCATCAGTTTTGGAAAGGAATGGGATTTGTGGAGAGGAGAAGGAGGAGGAAGAGGAGGAGGAGGAGGAAAAGGAGGAGGAAGAGGAGGAGGGTATCATCAGTTTTGGAAGGGAATGGGGTTTGTGAAGAGGAAGAGGAGAAGGAGGGGGAAGAGGTGGAAGAAGAGGAGGAGAAAGTGGAGGAGGATTGTGGGGTCCTTGGTGTTCTCTTGGTGGTTTCCTTGCAGACATTTCATGACCCAACTAGGTAATATCATCAGTTTTGGGAGGGAATGGGATTTGTGGAGAGGAGGAGGGAAGGAAGAGGAGAAGGAGTGTGGGGTCCTTGGTGGCTTTTGAGCTTGGTGGTTTTCTTGCAGATGTTTCATGACCCAACTAAGGAACATCATCAGCATTGGAAGGGAATGGGGTTTATGGAGAGGAGGAGGAGGAGGATTATGGGGTCCTTGGTGGTCTCTGAACTTGGTTATTTTCTTGCAGAAATTTCAAGACCCAAAGAGGTAACATCATCAGTGCTGAACTGAACTGAAAATGTTCAGTTGGGGGGGGGGGGGTATAAAAGACGAAACGGATCACATGCTGCCCCCTGGTGGCCAGTATCCCAACACAAGGGGTTGGACTAGAAGACCTCCAGGTCCCTTCCAACTCTGTTATTCTGTAACTTTCACAACCGTAAGTGGCTATGGGGGAACACAATAGAATGGCCTCACCTCCATTCCAGCACTGGAAGTTTTTAAGGAGATGTTGGATAACCATTTGCCTGAAGTGGTGCAGGGTTTCCTGCCTAAGCAGGGGGTTGGACTAGAAGACCTCCAAGGTCCCTTCTAACACTGCTATTCTATTCTATTTGATTGCCAGGCTGATGTCCTTGCTTTTCCAAACCCACTGAAGTCTACCTGTAATGCTGAAATCCGATTATATTACGAATTAACCCTCAGCTAATAGAGACTGAGTCATTTCGGGGGGGAGGTTTGAGGCAGGAATGGGTTCTAAACTTTTTTACTACCAGTTCTGTGGGCGTGGCTTATTTTGTGGGTGTGGCTTGATGGTCATGTGACAATTCTTTAGGATTTAGCAGAGGTACTGGTCTACCAGGCTTTTAACTGCTTGCAGAGCTGTACCGATCTACCCATTTATTTTTTCAGGCACTGATCTACTCATGTGTTTTGGAAGGCACTGGTCTACTCATGTATTTTTGCAGGCACTGGTCTACTCATGTATTTTTGCAGGCACTGATCTACTCATGTATTTTTGCAGGCACTGATCTACTCAAGTATTTTTGCAGGCACTGATCTACCCATGTATTTTTTCAGGCACTGATCTACTCATGTGTTTTGGAAGGCACTGGTCTACTCATGTATTTTTGCAGGCACTGATCTACTCAAGTATTTTTGCAGGCACTGATCTACTCATGTATTTTTGCAGGCACTGGTCTACTCATGTATTTTTGCAGGCACTGGTCTACCCATTTATTTTTTCAGGCACTGATCTACTCATGTGTTTTGGAAGGCACTGGTCTACTCATGTATTTTTGCAGGCACTGATCTACTCAAGTATTTTTGCAGGCACTGATCTACTCATGTATTTTTGCAGGCACTGATCTACTCATGTATTTTTGCAGGCACTGATCTACTCAAGTATTTTTGCAGGCACTGATCTACTCATGTATTTTTGCAGGCACTGGTCTACCCATTTATTTTTGCAGGCACTGATCTACTCATGTATTTTTGCAGGCACTGGTCTACCCATTTATTTTTTCAGGCACTGATCTACTCATGTGTTTTGGAAGGCACTGGTCTACTCATGTATTTTTGCAGATACTGATCTACTCAAGTATTTTTGAAGGCACTGGTCTACCCATGTATTTTTGCAGGCACTGGTCTACTCATTTGTTTTCTTTTAACACTGATCAGCTGTAGGGCAGCCCTTTAAAGCCCCGCGGCAAGAGTTTAAACAGTTTTTTTCCCCTCTAGCCATCAGCTGGGACTCAGGAGGCAGCAATAGATTGGGGGTGGGGCCAAATAAAAGGTAAGAATAACGCGGGGGTGGGGGGCGGGAGGGGCAGGGGGGAGAACCGGTTCGGTGATGTCATATTGTCACCGCTACTGGCTCGGTGGAACCGGGCGGAACCCACCACTGGTTTGAGGGCTGCATAATAGATGTTCAATCCATGTCTTTCTGCCATCAAATGGCTCCCCCTCATCTTTATAATGTGAGCTATGATGCCGTAATCAGAAAACACATTACAAAACAATTGACTCTCAAAAAAAAATACGAATTTGAAACCGTATTGCGTGCTAACGATGAACACATTATTGTCAAGGTTTATAAAATGTTGAAGTTGAACCTGGAAAATGAATATGTCAAACCCTGTAGGATTCAATGGGCCAAAAAAAAAACTTGGGTTATAATATAATTCTTGAGCAATGGGAAAATACGTGGACGGAAGGGCTGAAATTTACATTGAATTATAACCTGAAAGAGAATTTTTGACAAAATGATGTATTGTTGGTACTTGACGCCTGATAACTTGTCAAAGGTGTAGAAATGTGTTTCAAACCTCCGTTTGGAAATGTAACTGTAAAGAAAATACTTCTTTATCATACGGGGTGGACTTCAGGGGAGGTTTTTGTGGTCCGCCCGCAGCCTGCGGAGCTGGCAGCGGAGTCGGACAGTGAGGAGGCTGAGGAAGAACAGGGGCCAGTCCTGGAGGCTGAGGAAGGCCCGGATGAGGGCTCTGCGTCGGAGGCAAAGATGGGGCCAGGGCCATCTGGGAGTGATGTGCGGACTTCGGAGCCTCCAGAGTCGGACATCAGAGAGGCAGAGGAACAGGAGGAGCCCGTTCCTAGTGCACGTATGAGAAGAGCTGCCAGAAGGCAGGAGCAGCTAAAGCAAAAAGGACAACTCAGGAGTAAGGCCAAGAGATGATTGGCCCCTCCCATCAGGCTTAAAAGACCAGCAATGGCTCTTGGGCTCTTTGCCAGAAAACAACATTGATAGAATAGTTTCTTGTCTTGCTGCATTTATTTCTTCTGCTTCTGAACTTTTGCCAAGAGAAGCCTTTGGCAGTTTGCCTAATTATCCCAAGGTCGGTGATAAACTGAGGAATGGTGTTTTGAAGAATTTGCTTTAATTTAGTTTGGACTACACTGAGAATGAGTTAATTCTCAGCTGTTCTAATAAACAGCTGTTTGTTTTCGAACTGTTTGTATTTAATACTAACTACTTAGGCCTGGGTCACAACAGGTGGGATGCAACCAGTTTAACAACCGGTTCGGTGAGCAGGCGCTTTGTGTGCTTAACGCACTTGCGTGCAGCATTCAAAATACAGCAATTTGAAGCTCAGCTGCTTACCTTCTAAGGCAGCCCCCGTAAGTAGAACAGCGGAGGGGCAGAAATCAGCTGTGCCACGCAAATTAGCTGAGCCAGAAAGAAGGAAATATAGTACAGGATAGGTTGGAGGCAGGTGGGCGGGGCCAGCTGATGGTCAGGGCTATCGGTTCGCACGAACCGGTCCGAACCGGTTGGACTTATGACAAATATTGGGAACAGGTTTGTGCTTTAACCCAACAGCAAAGAAAGTTAATGAGAAAACAAGTACAGTTCCACAAACGACCACATCTGAGCCCAAAATTTATGCTGCTAAGTGAGAGGCATTTGTTAAGTTTCACCCAGTCTATATGTTCTGCCCCAGCCATGGATCCCAAAGAACACAGCACACACAAACTCTGAACAAAACTTAGTTTACTCAAATAATGCAGTTTTAGCAAATGCCGGCTGTTAATAAGTGTTCTTAACAGCCTGCCAGAATTCCACAGATAAGATAGTCAGAGTCTTACTGGCGTTGGCCGAAAGCCCAGAAACCAGGTTGCAGAGACATCCCAATGCTATGATTAGCGAACTAAAGTTGTTTCCTGCAGCTTGTTGCAAGCTGCGTTCTTTCTTAAATAGGCTAAGGAAGTGGCCAATTAGCCCCAAGCCTTAATCTCCAGGAGACCGCCTCCTGAGGAACGACTCCTTCCTTTGCTCTGCGCGCCTGTGCATTGAGAAGAGGCTCCTCCTCTTCATCCTCTGTACTTAAAGGAGCCTCTGGAGGTTCTGAAGGCCCTGACTCAGGGGTGGGTTCTAAATTTTTTTACTACCGGTTCTGTGGGCGTGGCTTATTTTGTGGGTGTGGCTTGGAGGTCATGTGACTAGGTGGGCGTGGCTAGCTGGTCAGAGTCATTTCTGGAAGGTCCTCGCACTTACGACCAGTCCTCGCACTTACGACCCGACTCATTTGTTTGCTTTTAACACTGATCAGCGGTAGGACGGCCCTTTGAAGCCCTGCGGCAAGAGTTTAAACAGTTTTTTTCCCTGGGACTCAGGAGGCAGCAATAGATTGGGGGTGGGACCAAATAAAAGGTAAGAATAACGTGGGGGGGTGGGAGGGCGGGGGGGAGAACCGGTTCGGTGACATCATATCGTCACCACTACCGGCTCGGCCGAACCGGACCGAACCGGGAAGAACCCACCACTGCCCTGACTGGATCCCTGCCTCTGGCACCACTTCTTCTCCAGCCTCCTCGCTGTCCGACTCGAGCACCGGCTGCACAGGCTGCTGGCGCAGCACCACACCAGCCTCCTCGTCGTCGAGATCAGCAACAATCCGCGCAGGCCGCTGGCGGGCCACAACACTATATCTGTACTTTTGGTTTTGTCCTATCTAGCTGCATCCTGTTTGACGTTCTCAGCAATTCCAGGATTTTAATATTATTGTTTCGGGGGAGGGGGTTTGAGGTGCATAATGCTGCGGCCATGCTATGAAAATTAAAAAAAAAAGAACAAAAAAAAAGAGAAAAGAAACCAATCTGCCGGATAAAACTGAGACAAAAATTGCTCCTACCCGGCTTGGCATTTTAATATCGCAAGGTTGTGAAATCTAATAAACGCTACAAGCCGAGTCACATTCTTTTGTGCCCCTCGCTCCTGGTTTTTGTTTTGCTTTTCTCTTTTTTTTTTTCATTTTTTGCACACGCCAAAGAAATTGCTCTTCAATAAGTAAAAATGACAGAATATGTAATTTCTCACCCATCTTGTGCTGCCAGGCATTTCCGGATTAATAACCTTCAACCATTCGCCTTTCTCGTCTAAGTTCCATGAAATCTTCAGCAGTTTTCTTGTCTTTTTTGGGGGGGAAAAAAATAAATATTCTTATCTGAATAAACGCCCCATTCAAATCAAGGCGAGAGTCATCTTATCTCCATCTCAAAGGACAAAGGAAAAAAAACAGCTTAAGGTTTTTTTTCGCTCTTTCTTCGAGAAATAAATCATATCATCTCCTTCCCCATCTTACCGAAATCAAAAGGACTTGAGGAAAGATGTCTAAACATGCGGTGTTTATTCTTCAAAGGAAATGTAAAATATACACCAAAAAAAGCCCAGATTTGGGCATTCACACACAGATAGCAGAATAGCCAGAATAGCGTTTCTCAATCTTGGCAGTTTTCAGATGGGCGGACTTCAACTCCCAGAATTCCCCAGTTCACCCATCCTAAAGGAACCTGGCTGGGGGATTCTGGGAGTTGAAGTCCACCCATCTTAAGGCATGCTGACTGGGGGATTCTGGGAGTTAAAATTCACTCATCTTAAGCCATGCTGACTGGGGGATTCTGGGAGCTGAAATTCACCCATCTTAAGTCATGCTGACTGAGGGATTCTGGGAGTTAAAATTCACCCATCTTAAACCATGCTGACTGGGGGATTCTGGGAGTTGAAGTCCCCCCATCTTAAGCCATGCTGACTGGGGGATTCTGGGAGTTGAAATTCACCCATCTTAAAGCATGCTGACTGGGGGATTCTGGGAGTTGAAGTCCACCCATCTTAAGCCATGCTGACTGAGGGATTCTGGGATCTGAAATTCACCCATCTTAAGCCATGCTGACTGGGGGATTCTGGGAGCTGAAATTCACCCATCTTAAGCCATGCTGACTGGGGGATTCTGGGAGTTGAAATTCACCCATCTTAAAGCATGCTGACTGGGGGATTCTGGGAGTTGAAGTCCACCCATCTTAAGCCATGCTGACTGAGGGATTCTGGGAGCTGAAATTCACCCATCTTAAGCCATGCTGACTGGGGGATTCTGGGAGCTGAAATTCACCCATCTTAAGCCATGCTGACTGGGGGATTCTGGGAGTTGAAATTCACCCATCTTAAAGCATGCTGACTGGGGGATTCTGGGAGTTGAAATTCACCCATCTTAAAGCATGCTGACTGGGGGATTCTGGGAGTTGAAATTCACCCATCTTAAAGCGTGCTGACTGGGGGATTCTGGGAGTTGAAGTCCACCCATGTGAAAACGTGCTGGCTGGGGAATTCTGGGAGTTGAAGTCTATCATATTAAAGCATGCTGGCTGCGGAATTCTGGGAGTTAAAGTCCACCCATCTTAAAGCATGCTGGCTGGGGAGTTCTGGGAGTTGAAGTCCACCCATCTTAAAGTTGCCACTGTTGAGAAACACTGTGTTAGGCAATAACTAGCAGGAATTAGAGGGAATTCTGCTAACTGGGGTTTATGATCTTTAGTGGCCATTTAGTGTTGTGGAAATGCAGCGTATTTGTGCATGTTTGTGTGTTTAACTGATTTAGATTGATCAATTGATCAAGAGCCATTTAGGATTTGGGGAGTTGTAGTCTTAAATTATAGGGAGCCTCCAAGTTAATCGAACTGGTTAGCAGGCCAAATTTCCCAACCGCATCAAACTCCTAAAGAGTAGATGGCTCTAATCTAACAAACGGATAATCAGGATAGCTCACATACACATCCTCGTAAGTGCCCAAAAAAGGCAAAATATCCAACTTCTGGGCAAGCATTTCACCATGAAGTCTGAATGCTCCCCAATTCTAGCTCCATGGAATGTTAGCATTTAGATAAAATCAAAGTTATCAACTGAATGGGTTTTTTTTTTTAAAAAAAAAAAATCTTTAAAACCTTAGATGTGTCTGTCCAACTGCATATACACTTAAGTCTACATACATGCACACCCAGAGGTTGGACATAAGCGTGTTTGATGGATGAGAAGATTTGAAGCTTCTGACAGATGCATTTGGTTTGGGGGAGAAGGAGGGGAAAAAAATGACTGTTCACTCAGATTTATGAGCAGAGTTTACCCGAGTAAGGGGAACGGAGGCAGCGTCAGCAGAGGAATGATTTCGGAGGCAAATGGACATGAGAGAGAAGAGGCCATTCTTAAAATTAAGACAGGCATTACCACTCTATAAAGCCTTTAGTAAGACCATACCTAGAATCCTACATCCAGTTTTGGTCACCACACTATAAAAAAGATGTTGAAACTCTGGAAAGAGTGCAGAGAAGAGCAACAAAGATGATGAGGGGACCGGAGGTTAAAACATATGAAGAACGGTTGCAGGAACTGGGCCTGGATAGTCTAGTGAAGAGAAGGACCAGGGGAGATATGATAGCAGTAATGTAAATGAAGTGGGCTCTGATAGATGACCACTGGATAACTTTCTATTCACTCTATTCTAAAAAGCAATGCATCCGGTTGGAAAAAGTACAAACTCAGCCAAAATCCTTTTGGTTCCTCTAGGAGGCCTCTAAGTTGTCAGAAGAAAGGAACATTCTAATGACATACAGCTTAAAGGTTGGTTAGGTCAAGGGGATCCACATGAGTTAAAAGTTGTCTATCGTCAGAAGATGATTTGAGTCTATGCTTCAGTAATCTACAAAAAGAATTATAACTGTTTTGCAAAGAAACTCAGTAATTAGGAAATGTCAATTAAAAATGACAAATGTATATGACCATATGAATTGCTGAGTTAACAGAATCCTTTGTCTAGAAGGGTATAAAACCATTGTACCTAATTTCTGTCTTTGTTCAACGCTTCATGTACAGAGCTTTGAACCTATTGCACAATATATAAAATTTGTCTCTGATTAATCTAAAAGTTGTGTTTGTCTTATTAAATCCACAACAGCAGCCTTCCAATATTTGAGGGGCTGCCACAGAGAGGAAGGGGTCAAGAAAAAGAAGAGGAGGAGGAAGAAAAAAAAAGAAGAGGAGGAGGAGGAGGAGGAGGAGGAAGAAGAAGAGGAGGAGGAGGAGGAGGAGGAGGAGGAGGAGGAGGAGGAAGAAGAGGAGGAGGAGGAGGAGGAGGAGGAGGAGGAGGAAGAAGAAGAGGAGGAGGAGGAGGAGGAGGAGGAGGAGGAGGAGGTGGAGGAGGAGGAAGAAGAAGAGGAGGAGGAGGAGGAGGAGGAGGAGGAGGAGGAAGAAGAGGAGGAGGAGGAGGAGGAGGAGGAGGAGGAAGAAGAGGAGGAGGAGGTGGAGGAGGAGGAGGAAAAAGAAGAAGGAGGAGGAGGAGGAGGAGGAGGAAGAAGAAGAAGAAGAAAAAGAAGAAGAAGAGGAGGAGGAGGAGGAGGAGGAGGAGGAGGAGGAGCAGGAGAAGGAGGAGGTGGAAGAAGGAAGAAGCAGAAGCAGCAGAAGCAGGAAGAAGAAGAGGAGGAGAAGGAGAAGGAGAAGGAGAAGGAGAAGGAGAAGGAGAAGGAGAAGGAGAAGGAGAAGGAGAAGAATAAACCAATTGTATAGAGACCTTTCTGAAGTCACCTGGAGCATTACCTGGAAAGATAAACAAGCCCTAGAGCTGCCTCCAATCTTCAGTTTAATTGCATTCAGCCTTCACCTCAATCCAACTTCTCTAAAATTGTCTACCAAGAACGATGTCTCTATTTTCTGCTGGATGAGAAGAAGAAGGGAAGGGGAGAGAGAAAGTATTTGGAGAAAGGAAAAAAGGGAGAAAGCAGGATCGGAAAGGACAAGGTGGTGAGGGAAGGTTTTTCAGTCGGAACAAGCTTGTGGTCACTAACCCACTAGGATGCCTGCTTCCACCCTCGGGAGAAGATGCCCTTGACTGTCGCAAGGCCGCTCACCTCTGCTTAGCCTTCTGGCCCCATCTTCCCACCTGGGGTTCCAAGAGGGAAATAAGTAGACTCAGAAGAGTCTGGAGTCAGGATCAGGGCAAGAGCTCATCAAGCCGAGCCTTCTGTGTCCCATGGCGGTCAATTAAATGCATTTGGAAATTTCAGAACCCCTGGAGTGTAGTCCTCTTCCATGGTTCCTCTCCAGCAACTGATACGAAACATGAGAATGAAAATGAAAATGAGAGTAGGTTAGGACAGGACAGGACAGGACAGGACAGGACTGGACTGGACTGGACTAGAATAGAATAGAATAGAATAGAATAGAATAGAATAGAATAGAATAGAATAGAATAGAATAGAATAGAATAGAATAGAATAGAATAGAATAGAATAGAATAGGAGAAGGAATAGAATAGAATAGAATAGAATAGAATAGAATAGAATAGAATAGAATAGAATAGAATAGAATAGAATAGAATAAGAGAAGGAATAGGATAGGATAGGATAGGATAGGATAGGATAGGATAGGATAGGATAGGATAGGATAGGATAGGATAGGATTAGAGAAGGAATAGAATAGAATAGAATAGAATAGAATAGAATAGAATAGAATAGAATAGAATAGAATAGAATAGAATAGAATAGAATAGAATAGAATAGAATAGAATAGAATAGGAGAAGGAATAGAATAGAATAGAATAGAATAGAATAGAATAGAATAGAATAGAATAGAATAGAATAGAATAGAATAGAATAGAATAGAATAGAATAGAATAGAATAGAATAGAACAGAATAAGAGAAGGAATAGGATAGGATAGGATAGGATAGGATAGGATAGGATAGGATAGGATAGGATAGGATAGGATAGGATAGGATTAGAGAAGGAATAGAATAGAATAGAATAGAATAGAATAGAATAGAATAGAATAGAATAGAATAAGAGAAGGAATAGAATAGAATAGAATAGAATAGAATAGAATAGAATAGAATAGAATAGAATAGAATAGAATAGAATAGAATAGAATAGAATAGAACAGAACAGAACAGAACAGAATAAGAGAAGGAATAGAATAGAATAGAATAGAATAGAATAGAATAGAATAGAATAGAATAGAATAGAATAGAATAGAATAGAATAGAATAGAATAAGAGAAGGAATAGAATAGAATAGAATAGAATAGAATAGAATAGAATAGAATAGAATAGAATAGAATAGAATAAGAGAAGGAATAGAATAGAATAGAATAGAATAGAATAGAATAGAATAGAATAGAATAGGAGAAGGAATAGAATAGAATAGAATAGAATAGAATAGAATAGAATAGAATAGAATAGAATAGAATAGAATAGAATAGAATAGAATAGAATAGAACAGAACAGAATAAGAGAAGGAATAGGATAGGATAGGATAGGATAGGATAGGATAGGATAGGATAGGATAGGATAGGATAGGATAGGATAGGATAGGATTAGAGAAGGAATAGAATAGAATAGAATAGAATAGAATAGAATAGAATAGAATAGAATAGAATAGAATAGAATAAGAGAAGGAATAGAATAGAATAGAATAGAATAGAATAGAATAGAATAGAATAGAATAGAATAGAATAGAATAGAACAGAACAGAACAGAATAAGAGAAGGAATAGAATAGAATAGAATAGAATAGAATAGAATAGAATAGAATAGAATAGAATAGAATAGAATAGAATAGAATAGAATAAGAGAAGGAATAGAATAGAATAGAATAGAACAGAACAGAACAGAACAGAACAGAACAGAACAGAACAGAACAGAACAGAATAAGAGAAGGAATAGAATAGAATAGAATAGAATAGAATAGAATAGAATAGAATAGAATAGAATAGAATAGAATAGAATAGAATAGAATAGAATAGAATAGAATAGAGCCGTGGTGGCGAACCTATGGCATGCGTGCCACAGGTGGCACACAGACCCCCCCCTCTGCGGGCACACCAGCTGCCACCCCAGCCCAGCTCCACCGCGCATGCGCACAGACCTCCAGCCGGCCAGCTGGTCTTCAGGCCTCTGCCATGCATGTGCAGGGCGCATAGGGGGGACACATGGATGCTCAGGAGGGGCGGGGTGCATGCGCAAGGGAATGCAGGTTGGTGCAGGCAGCTTTCCAGGCTCAAAACAGGGTGCAGGGGGGCCTTGCATAGCCTCCCTGCACCCCATTTTGGGCCTGGAAAACCTCCTGGCCCATGACTAGACCAGCCATGCCCAGTTCCTACAACCGTTCATCGTTTGTTTTAGCCTCCAGTCCCTTAATCCTCTTGGTTGCTCTTCTCTGTGCTCTTTCCAGAGTCTCCACATCTTTTTTATACTGGGGTGACCCCCTAATCATCCCGGTTGCTCTAAGAGGTAACCCCCTTAGGTATAATCTCCATTCCCACCCCACTCCAGGGGAAGGATACTGCAAAATCCCCATTCCCACCCCACTCCAGGGAAAGGATACTGCCAAATCTCCATTCCCACCCACTCCAGGGGAAGGATATTGCAAAATCTGCACTCCCTCCCCACTCCAGGGGAAGGATATTGCAAAATCTGCATTCCCACCCCACTCCAGGGAAAGGATACTGCAAAATCCCCATTTCCACCCCACTCCAGGGGAAGGATACTGCAAAATCCCCATTCCCACCCCACTCCTGGGAGAAGAATATTGCAAAATCCCCATTCCCACTCCACTCCAGGGGAAGGATACTGCAAAATCCCCATTCCCACCCCACTCCTGGGAGAAGAATATTGCAAAATCTGCATTCCCTCCCCACTCCAGGGGAAGGATATTGCAAAATCCCCATTCCCTCCCCACTCCAGGGAAAGGATACTGCAAAATCTCCATTCCTACCCCACTCCAGGGGAAGGATACTGCAAAATCCCCATTCCCACCCCACTCCTGGGAGAAAAATATTGCAAAATCTGCATTCCCTCCCCACTCCAGGGGAAGGATACTGCCAAATCTCCATTCCCTCCCCACTCCTGGGGGAAGGATATTGCAAAATCTCCATTCCCACCCCCCCACTCTGGGGCCAGCCAGAGGTGGTATTTGCCGGTTCTCCGAACTACTCAACATTTCCGCTACCGGTTCGCCAGAACCTGTCAGAACCTGCTGGATTTCACCCCTGGGTACAAGCCATCATTAGGGGAACAGGTGGGCGAGCTGCAAGGCTTTGTTTTAAAAACGGTGTTTTCTTTATCATCAGGCCTGAATCTTCCAGCAATCTTCATTTCAGTCGAGATTTTGCCTGCTGTTCTTCCTTTTCCTTGACAGTATTTCACAGAACACCTTTCTTGTTGTGTATGTGTGTGTGTTGGTGCGTGTGTGCGCGCATGTGTGTGTGTTTAAATTGATTTATTCATCTATCTTTTGCCACTTTCAAAAAAATGCCGTGATTTGGATCGAAAGGATGCCGAGAAGGAAAGAGACATGCTATTCCGTGAATACAATTTCTGATTTGCCGGCTCAGAAAAAAAAAAACCCACCCCGTCGAGCTCTTTTTATATGTAGGTTCTTTCTATACCAATTCACGTGTTTCTCTGCGGGAAGAGAGGTAGCATAAATTGAAGAATATATTGGATTTATTTCCACTTTTCTCTGCAACAGCCCTCTTGGGAGGGAAATTAAAAAAAAAATAATAGTGAAATATCTCGGTCTCCGAGGTGCCTCTGTTCTCTCTTCATTGAGTGGTGACAAAAAAGAGAAACTTTGGAGCTTCTGAATTGTATTTGGATGATGGATGATCAATTGGGGGTCACTTCGTTTGAGGGCCGGTTTAAACAGCGGGGATCGTGTCGTCGAGAAGAAAGTCAAATCTGGGGTGATGGATATCAGAAGAAGAAAAAGAAGGCAATGATTTGGGGTTGTTAGATAAAAAATATTAAATAGCAGTAGCCGATTGCGTTGACGCCACCCTCGCTGAATCTGAAACGGACCCCCATTTCAGATTTCCTGCAATAGAGACAAGTAATATAAAAATAATTGGATTTTCTCGTCCTGTTAAATGCTAATAATGGCAACGATAACCAGAATGAAATCAACCAAGTTTAATTTGGGTGATGTTGGACTTTAATTCCTGATATTTCTCCAGCATCCGTGGGCTACGATCTCCGAAGGGAAAAGGATCCGCTACTCAAACCACAGGAAATTTTATAGCCAGATGTCCTGACTTCTGATTTATTTATTTATTTATTTCATTTTATTTATTTGTCAGGCATGTATAAGATAACAGATATAAGTATAAACATGATTATGAATACAGGAAATGGATACGAATAAAATGGGGACATTAGGACAGGGACGGAAGGCAAGTTGACGTGCTTATGCACGCCCCTTACAGACCTCTTAGGAATGAGGTGAGGTCAACAGTAGACAGTTTAAGGTTAAAGTTTTAGGGGTTTTGGGATAAAACCACAGAGTCAGGTAGCGCATTCCAGGCATTGACCACTCTGTTGCTGAAGTCATATTTTCTGCAATCGAGTTTGGAATGGTTTACCTTGAGTTTTTATCTATTGTTTGCTCGTGTAATTGTTGCAGTTGAAGCTGAAGTAGTCATTGACAGGTAGGATGTTGTAACAGATAATTTTGTGTACTATGCTTAGGTCAGATCGAAGGTGGCGTAGTTCTAAGTTGACTAAGCCCAAAATTTCAAGCCTGGTGACATAAGGTATTCTGTTGTGAACAGAGGAGTGCTCTTCTCGTGAAATATCTCTGGACTCGCTCAATTGTATTAATGTCCGATATGCAGTGCGGGTTCCAGACAGATGAGCTGTATTCAAGAATTGGTCTAGCAAAGGTTTTGTATGCCCTAGTTTGCAGTACAGTATTACCGGAAAAGAAGGGTCACAAGATTAGGTTAACAACTCTTAATGCCTTTTTGGCAATGCTGTTAAAGTGAACTCTGGCACTTAGATCATTAGAGATGAGTACTCCAAGGTCCTTGACAGAGTGAGGGTCGTCTATGAGGTTGTAATTTAATGTTAATTAAATTTAATAAATTGGCAATGCCAACAATAACCAGAATGAAATTAAACAAGTCTAATTTGGACAATGTTGGACTTTAATTTCTGATATTTCTCCGGCATCTGTGGGCTAGGATCTGCAAAGGCAAAATGATCAGCTACTCAAATCACAAGCAATTTTATAGCCAGATGTCCTGACTTCTGATTGGCTGAGCTTTAACCAAGCTGATTTTCAATTGGTACATACTGGAGCAAGCTGGCCTCTGATTGGGTCTTTACTCATGCTCAATCCTTTTGGTTGATGTTGGGATTTTCATCAGACATCAGATCGATATCTATCTATCTATCTATCTATCTATCTATCTATCTATCTATCTATCTATCTATCTATCTATCTCTCTATCTCTCTCTCTATCTATCTATCATCTATCTATCTATCTATCTATCTATCTATCTATCTATCTGTATCTATCTATGTATCTATCATCTATCAATCAATCTATCTATCTATCTATCTATCTATCTATCTATCTATCTTCTATCTACCTATCTTCTATCTATCTATCTATCTATCTATCTATCTATCTATCTATCTATCTTCTATCTATCTTCTATCTATCTATCTATCCATCCATCTATCCATTATCTATCTATCTATCATCTATCTATCTATCTAACTATCTGTCTGTCTGTCTGTCTGTCTTCTATTATCTCTTTCTATCACTATCTATCTATCTATCTATCTATCTTCTATCTATCTATCTATCTATCTATCTATCTATCTATCTATCTGTATCTATCTATGTGTCTATCATCTATCAATCAATCTAACTATCTATCTATCTAACTATCTATCTATCTATCTATCTATCTATCTATCTATCTTCTATCTATCTTCTATCTATCTATCTATCTATCCATCCATCTATCCATTATCTATCTATCATCTATCTATCTATCTGTCTGTCTGTCTGTCTGTCTGTCTTCTATTATCTCTTTCTATCACTATCTATCTATCTATCTATCTATATATCTTCTATCTATCTATCTATCTATCTATCTATCTATCTATCTATCTATCTATCTATCTATCTATCTATCTATGGTATCTATCATCTCTGAATCCCACCCCGCCCCCTCTCTTGCATGTTGAGTGACTCAGTCATTGTATGCCATTCCGGAGTATCAACAGCAACATTTTAAAAAAGGATCTGCTATCAATAAGAGCAAAGAAGTCCTTCTCCTCTTCTGTTACTCCCCTTCTGTTAAGACAGATTATATCTAATCAATCACTCCATGCAAAAACAATTAATCAGTGTGTTTCTGAATTCCCATGCTGCTTCACTCCTGCCCCAAATCTGGCTCCATGGAAAGGCACTTCTTATTGGGGTTTTCTTCTGGTTTTTGTTTTCTGTCGAAGGCCAAGAGATCAGGTATAGCTCCTTCTTAGCAACACCTGTACATCAAGGAAATTAATAACTCAGATCAATCAAAATTACATTTGATGCCTAGCCTCACAGCTGGATCAGAGGCATTTCAAAGCAGGAGAAGGGTGGAGGGTGGAAAACACCAGCTGCACCCCACAAAAACAAGCTACTTTATTCTTCTGGTATAAATAAACCCTCCGATCCTATAGGCCAGCGCCAATCAACCTATTGAAGATAAGACATTGAATTGCTTAACGCATTGTAAGCCGCCCTGAGTCTCCAAAGAAGGGTGGCATATAAATCAAATTAAAATAAATAAATAAATAAAAATGCTTCACACCTATGATTGTATCATGAATCAATGGGATTTAAGAGGTGCCCGAAGGAAGATGAAAACTCAACAAACTTAATGTAGGTTCTTATCTCTGTCGCCTTTGGTGTACTAGATTTCTACTTGCAGGGACAGTGTGATCTGCTGCAGGCCCGTACGTGCCACTAACTGACTGGCCCACTCCTTGCAACCAGCTTTATTGTAGGGCAGGAGGAAAATGGTTGAAGTCCCAATGTGAGTGCAACGAAGAGCATGCTTTTTCTCCTCTACAGAGATATTGCTGTGGTTCTTAAGGAAGGAAGGGAAAAAAGGAGAGAGGAGAAAAAGAAAGAAAGAAAGAAAGAAAGAAAGAAAGAAAGAAAGAAAGAAAGAAAGAAAGAAAGAAAGAAAGAAAGAAAGAAAGAAAGAAAGACTGCCACAAAGAAGAGGGAGTCAAATTATTCTCCAAAGCACCAGAGGGCAGGACAAGAAACAATGGATTGAAACTAATCAAAGAGAGAAGCAGCCTATGATTGCTTCTTCAGGTTGATGGGAATCAGTCAGCAAGGTTTTTGGCTGTTATCCCTTTAAGAGCCTGTATAATAATAAGAGGCCCTGTTAGGGCGTCTCTCTCTCGTGCCGTGTGTTCTTCTCGGCTGTAATTGCTGATTTTTTTACCTCTGCCTATAGTATGTGTATGTATAATATATATTATGTCAAGGTTCCAAGTAACAGCCCAGATGAAGACGTTCAAAGATGGCTCCAAGGTTGACATATTCTTTTGTAGATAAAAACCACTTTTTTAGTACAAATCTCTCTTTGCTGTTATTGCTCCTGGGTTGTCTCACGTAGTAAAGCTGTGCACACTCTGACAAACGTCAATGAGGAAGCCAGATTCACTTAATAATTGTGTTACTAACTTAACAACTGCAGTGATTCACTTAACCACTGTGGCAAGCAAAGTCATAAAATGGAGCAAAGCTCACTTCACTTAGCAACAGAAATGTTGGGCTCAGTTATGGTCATAAATCGAGGATTACCAGTATTTGGGATCAGTAGGAATCCTTTGCCATTATGTTTCAGGAATCACATGGCCAAGATTGGCATTTGGTGATAGCTTTATCCTAGCTTTCTCTCCTTGATTCTAGCCCATGACTGGTCTTTTCTCTTAGGTAAAGGTAAAGGTTCTCCTCGCACATATGTGCTAGTCGTTCCCGACTCTAGGGGGCAGTGCTCATCTCTGTTTCAAAGCCGAAGAGCCACGGAGATGTCCGAAGACGTCTCCGTGGTCATGTGGCCGGCATGACTAAACACCAAAGGCGCACGGAACGCTGTTCCCTTCCCACCAAAGGTGGTCCCTATTTTTTTACTTGCCTTTTTTATGTGCTTTCGAACTGCTAGGTTGGCAGAAGCTGGGACAAGCAACGGGAGCTCACCCCGTTACGCGGCACCAGGGATTCGAACCGCTGGACTGCCGACCTTTCGATCGACCAGCTCAGCGTTGTAGCCACTGAGCCACCGCGTCCCTTTCTTTTCTCTTAGCAAGCCATAAAAACCCATTCCAGCCATTTTCGAAGCCAGATGGCTTTTACTGTGTAAAATGAACAGCCCGTTAAATGATTTGGGCTGATGGTGTTGTTATTATTGGTAGGTTTTATGGTGAGCTGGCAGATGAGCAGAGATACTCCTAGCTTTACCACTCCTTGAACCTTTTTCTGTAGATGGATCTTCTGGGATAAATATTGAGGTATTTAAGGTTGGAATTAGTGCCTCGTTGCTATTGTTGTTTTTTCTTTCAATGCAATGTTTTAAATGTTGGGTTGTCGCAATCTTCTGCTGGGTGACCTTCTGATCCATTTACTGTTGTGTTTTTTTTTATAATGTCCAAGCTAGATTGCTCTTGTGGACTTCTGGGAGTTGTTTTATAGCGGTCTAGGAACAGAATGAATAAACAAAGACTCTCTCTCTCTCTCTCTCTTTTTTTTTTTTCTCCTCTCCCGTCATTTGGCAATGCACAATTTTCTCTCCAGGCCGAGAGACCTATTTTGGCATTAGCCGAAGTAGAGGCGCTCCAAAAACGAGCAGTAGGCCTAAGAGAACAACAAGCTCTTGATTTCATTGCTGTTTAAACATTCCAATTAAACCCACTTGAAGTGGTTCCATGTCAATTGCGTACAGATTTCTTTCGGCTTCTGTCACAGAGAAATTACAGATTGGTAACCCTTTCCGGGGAGCAGGTTTGGCATAAGTGGTTAAGGCATCAAGCTAAAAACACTCTCTCTCTCTCCCTCTCTCTCCCTCTCTCTCTCTCTCTCTCTCTCTCTCCCCCTCCCTCCCTCCCTCCCTCCCTCCCTCTCTCTCTCCCTCCCTCCCTCCCTCTCTCTCTCTCTCTCTCTCTCTCTCTCTCTCTCTCTCCGTGTGTGTGTGTGTGTGTGTTTGGGGGCCCAGTTTCCTGCAGTGTTTAAGGTGCTGACTTGGAAACCAGGAAGTGGTGAGTTCTAGTTCTGCCTTAGTCCTGAAAGCTAGCTGGGTGACCTTGGGCCAATCACCAGGAGGCAGTGAGTTCTAGTCCCATCCTTAGGCATGAAAGCCGGCAGGATGACCTTGGACCAATCACCAGGAGGCAGTGAGTTCTAGTCCTGCCTTGGCCATGAAAGCTGGCTGAGTCACTTTGGACCAGTCATTCTCTCTCACACAGGATGGGGAAAATAGGAGAGGAAGGAGTCTTAGGTATGTTTGCTGATTTGAATTACTTATAAAGTAATAAAGATGGGATAAAAATGTAGCTAGCCAGTTCGCAGATAGATAGATAGATAGATAGATAGATAGATAGATAGATAGATAGATAGATAGATAGATAGATAGATAGATAGATGATGGATGGATGGATGATAGGTAGGAGGGGCTCTTGATAGTTACAGCTAGCTAGACAGATAGATAGATTAGCTAGACAGACAGACAGACAACAGACAGACAGACAGACAGATTTAGCCCATCTTTATTACTAGACAGACAGACAGACAGACAGACAGAGCTAGCTTGGCAGATATAAATAGATACATAGATAGATAGATAGATAGATAGATAGATAGATAGATAGATAGATAGATAGATAGATGATAGATAGATAGATAGATAGATAGATAGATAGATAGATAGATAGATAGATGGAAAGAGATGATAGAGAGAGAGATGATAGGATAAATAGAGATGATAGATAGAAAAATAGAGATAGATAGATAGATAGATAGATAGATAGATAGATAACCATTGAGCCATCTCTCTCTCTCTCTCTCTCTCTCTCTCTCTCTCTCTCTCTCTCTCCCCCCTCAAAACGACAGTATAGAGCACTGCACACCAGAACAACTAGACACAAGGACAGTTTTTTCCCGAACGCCATCACTCTGCTAAACAAATAATTCCCTCAACACTGTCAAACTATACACTACGTCTGCACTACTATTAATCTTCTCATCGTTCCCACCACCCATCTCCTCCCACTTATGACTGTATGACTGTAACATTGTTGCTTGTATCCTTACGATTTATATTGATATTGTTTCCTGATAGTCGTACCCTATGACAATCATTAAGTGTTGTACCTTATGATTCTTGATGAACGTATCTTTTCTTTTATGTACACCGAGAGCTCATGAACCAAGACAAATTCCTTGTGTGTCCAATCACACTTGGCCAATAAACCAAAATCTATTCTATTCTATTCTATTCTATTCTATTCTATTCTATTCTATTCTATTCTATTCTATTCTATTCTATTCTATTCTATTCTATTCTATCCTATCCTATCCTATCCTATCCTATCCTATCCTATCCTATCCTATCCTATTCTATTCTACTCTACTCTACTCTACTCTACTCTACTCTACTCTACTCTACTCTACTCTACTCTATTCTATTCTATTCTATTCTATTCTATTTATCATCTATCTATCTATCCATCCATCTACCTACCTACCTACCTATCATCTATCTATCTATCTACCTACCTACCTACCTACCTACCTACCTACCTGCCCATCATCTATCTTTCCATCTGTCTGTCTGTCTGTCTATCATCTATCTATCTATCTATCTATCTATCTATCTATCTATCTATCTATCTATCTATCCATCCATCCATCCATCCATCCATCCATCCATCCATCCATCTATCTATCTATCTATCTATCTATCTATCTATCTTTCTATCTACCATCTATTACAGCGTAACAATATCAATACCAGCAGTAATAACAATAGTCTATGTTTATGGACAGGGCTCCTATGCCACCTGTGCAAACGCCCTTGTTCCTGGGTACTTCCGCTTGGCCTGGTCCACCTGTGGCTCCTGCCAATCGCTCCCCATCCCAAACCGTAGCTGCGTGATGTGCTGGGCCTGAGCGAACATGGCCAAACCCACACGTCCTCCTCTTCCCCTTTCACGTCGGTCTCTGGAAGAGGACTTCATGTACCGTCTACGAAGTTATCTGCAGGCGCTGCGGGAAGCTGAGCGCCGGCCATGCCTCAGCGGCGACGCACGCTCTTCCCGGCGCTGTCCGTGGTGCTGAATTCTAAGCAGCTCGTTCCTCTCCCAGGCCTCCCGCTGCCGGCACCCAAGGCTGCCTAATTTCTTTCCCGTATCAACCTTTAAGCCTCGGCAGTTAGAAAAAACATCCCTTGCTAGAGATAGGATCAGCACCTTCGGATGAGAGAGATCTCTGATTCATCTGTCAACATGCCGCATTCTAGCTGGAGGGAACCAAAGCCCCCACGTAATGCGACAAAAGAGACCGGGTTCAAAGTCTTAACAGCATCTCATTCGGGGGGTCTATTCGGATCAGGTCAATTGAAGGAAATTGCTGGAGTTATGTATCGGAGAGGTCGAGGAAGTTTTTAAACAGCCTGATAAATATGCGGGCTATTTAAGAAGAGAGGAATTAATCTAAAGGCTGGTATATTTTTTTTTTAATGCCAGGGATATCACTGCAGCCAGCACCATACTCCAAACGATTGCAATGCTAGTCAAATCCTAGCTGGTCTAATTTATTTCTTTGCATTTATTCTAAGTGCTGTGTATGTGAGTTATGCCTGTGCATCAGATTAGAGGGGGTTTTTTTGGCTACTGAGAGGGACCTAAGAAGAACGTAAATCTCGCCTTGAAGGAAAGGAAAAATATACATCCAATGATTAACAAGTAAATAGTTTACTTGACCAGCTGAATGATAGGGTTGAGTTGACCTTGACCAAGCTCAAAACAGCTAAGCAGCTAAGCAGGGACCTCATTCGTTCCTGGCTGAGAAATCACCAGCAAATCCCTGGAATGGCACAAAAGGACAAAAAAACCTCTGGAAACATCATGGAAGAAAATGGCAAACTACTTTCATACTATTGATGAGGAAATAGTAGAGTTTCACTCATGTGTTCACCAAGAGCAGGGGTCAGCAACCTGCGGCTCCGGAGCTGCATGCAGCTCTTTGGGCCCTCTGCTGTGGCTCCCTGTCAGGTGATCCCACCATTGGCTGGCCCCGCCCCCTCCCCCTCCCCTCCCAGTCACTCCTTGCCTGGCCTGAGAAGGTAAGGGCGACAGCGGAGGATGGAGAAGCAGCCAGGACAGAAACAGAGAGATACAGGGAGAGAGGGAGGGAGGGGAGAGAGAGAGATGTCAAAAGGATTGTGTGGTTCCCGGTGTTTTTTAACAACTGGTTCTCTGCCCTTATGACTGACTGGCTGGGTAGGCATGGCTGGGGGGGGGTCATGTGACTGGTGGAAGTGGGTGACATCGAGTTGGCCACGCCCACCCAGGTTTTGTGGCTCCCGGTGTTTTCTTTTCTGTAGGAAACAGGTCCAAATGGCTCTTTGAGTATATAAGGTTGCAGGCCCCTGACCAAGAGTTTCCATCCATTATTCCTTGTCTGGCCTTCAGGTGTCTTGGAAAATAATTTGACCCCCTTCCTCCTCTCTGTGGCAGCCCCTCAAATATTGGAAGACTGCTATCCTGTCTCCCCTGGTCCTTCTCTTCACTAGACTAGCCATGCCAAGTTCCTGCAACCGTTCATTTTATATTTAAGCCTCCAGTCCCCTCATCATCTTTGTTGCTCTTCTCTGCACTCTTTCCAGAGTCTCAACATCTTTTTTTATAGTGTGATAACCAAAAGTGGGTGCAGTACTCTAGGTGTGGTCTTACTAAGGCTTTGTAGAGTGGTATTACTTGATCTTGATTGTATCCCTCTGTTAATGAAGTTTAGGATTGCATTGGCTTTTTTAGCTGTCGCCACACACTGTTGGCTCATATTTATTTATTTTATTTATTTATTAATTAAATTTATATACCGCCCTACTGCCATTTTGCTGGTTGTCCACTAAGACTCCAAGATCCCTCTCACAGTTACCGCTATTGAGCCTGGTTTCACCCAGTCTGTATGTCTCCTTTCGGTTTTTCTTACCTAAGTGTAGGACTTTACTTTTCTCTACGTTGAATTTCATTTTGTTAGACAGGGCCCAGGGTTCAAGTCTGTCAAGATCCATCTGGATCTTCAGCCTATCTTCTAGGGTGTTGGCTATTCCTGCCAGCTTAGTATCATCTGCAAATTTGGTAAATTCCCCTTTTATTCCCTCATCTAAGTCTTTTATGAAGATATTGGAGAGTACTGGGCCTAAGACAGAACCTTGTGGCACCCCACTGATTGAGAAGGGGGTTGGACTATAAGACCTCCAAGATCCCTTCCAGCTCTATTCTGATTGATTGATTGAATCTGTGATTTCAAGAGAAAGAACTATTACAGCCATTTCTTAAAAGCAGCAAACAACCAGAAATAAGAAACACTCCCGCCCCAACAGAGTTAAAAATTCCACCTTCCAAGGCCAATGTTTGCAAAGGCTGGTGCTGTCTTCTCTTAGATGAGGACTAGAAACCGGGTTTTCCAAAAGCAACAGAAAGAAGATGGTTCAAAATCATTTGCCCCTGTGTCTGAAACTCCTCAGCAGAGACATGTTTCGCAGCCCACAGGAAGACGACGAGAAAACGAACACAAGGAACGGCGGAGATGAGAAAGGCAGTTGAGTCAAAATTCCTCATAATCAGCATCTGGCCAGGAGCCACCAAAGACCAGGTATGGTGCAAGATACCGGCACAATTTGTGTCTAAGGTAAAGTTAAAGGTTCCCCTTGCACATATGTCCTAGTCATTCCCGACTCTAGGGGGCAGTGCTCATCTCCGTTTCAAAGCCGAAGAGCCAACGCTGTCCGAAGACGTCTCCGTGGTCATGTGGCCAGCATGACTCAATGCCAAAGGCGCACGGAACAATGTTATCTTCCCACCAAAGGTGGTTCCTATTTTTCTACTTGTATATTTTTACGTGCTTTCAAACTGTTAGATTGGCAGAAGCTGGGACAAGTAACGGGAGCTCACCCCGCTACGTGGCACTAGGGATTCAAACCAGGGGTGAAATCCAGCAGGTTCTGACAGGTTCTGGAGAACTGGTAGTGGAAATTTTGAGTAGTTCAGAGAACTGGCAAATGCCACCTCTGGCTGGCCCCAGAGTGGGGTGGGAATGGAGATTTTGCAATATCCTTCCCCTAGGAGTGGGGAGGGAATGGAGATTTTGCTGTATCCTTCCCCTGCCATGCCCACCAAGCCACGCCCACAGAACCGGTAGTAAAAAAATTTGGATTTCACCACTGATTCGAACCGCTGAACTGCTGACCTTCTGATCGACAAGCTCAGCATCTTAGCCACTGATCCACCGCATCCCTCAAGAAATTTGTGTCCATAGGTACCCAAATGTCTTGCACCCACAAAGCAGTTGTCTCAGTTGGAGGGGGGGATTGGAAATGTGACAGGCTACCCTGGGATTCATTTACAAAAGTCGGTGATGAGAGACACGGGGGAAATAATAGGCCAGCCTCACCTAATCACAATGTGCTGGATTGTGTGCAGAGGTATGGAAGCAACATTTCTCTCTTTCTCTCTCTCTCTCTCTCTCTCTTTTTTTTTTTTTTTTTGCATTCCATTCCATTGTACATGGAGTGGAATGCAAAACAGCATCGCTTCCCTCCTTCTTCATCCCTGTCTGTCAAATCAGCAAAGACGATGCTGGGCATATCACCCAGGTATGATGGAGAGTCCTCAATTTACGACCACAATTGGGATCCGTCGGTGCGCAAGGTGGTTTTTAAGTGAGTCGTGCCTGCAATCACGCTGAGGTTGCCATGACTTTTTTTTCCAGCTGTCTGTCCATCCGTCCCCAAAGAAAAAACCTCTGGTTTCAATTGTACCTTAGTCTTTCAAATCTAGGGTATATATTTATTTACACGGTGACTCTGTGGTTAAGATGCTTGGCTGGAAAGCCGGCAGCGCAGGTTCAAGTTCTGAGCGCCATGAGATGGGTTGAGCTCCCGTCCTTGGCTCAGCTCCTGACAACCTAGCACAGTGATGGTGAACCATTTTGGCACCGAGTGCCGAAAAGGGAGCGGGTGCGCCAGGGGTGAAATCTAAAATTTGTTACTACCGGTTCTGTGGGCGTGGCTTGGTGGTGGTGGTGGTGGGTAATGTGACTGGGTGGGCATGGCCAACTTTTTTTTTTTTTTTTACTTTCAAAAGCATTTTTTCTACAACCTTAAGAGGTTGCAGAAAAAAATGCTTTTAGAAGCCTCTGACGATCAGGCAAGTCAGCTGGGATCGCCAGAGGCTTTTAAAGGCATTTTTCCCCCCTACAACCTCTTCAGGCAAAGACGTTGTAGAAAAAATGCTTTTAAAAGCCTCTGAGATCCCAGCTGAGCCGCGCGATCATCAGAGGCTTTTTTTTTTTACTTTTAAAAGCATTTTTTCAGCCGAAGAGGTTGTAGAAAAAATGCTTTTAAAAGTAAAAAAAACAGCCTCTGATGATCGCGCGGCTCAGCTGGGCATGGGGGGTGGGGGCCACAGGGATTTTTGCTACCGGTTCTCCAAACCACCCGCCGCCATCAGTACCGGATCGGGCGATCCAGTCCAAACCAGGAGCATTTCACCTCTGGCATGCGCACAGCACCAAGTGCCGAATAGGGAGCACTTTGCACGCATGTATGCCTCACACACATGTGCATGCTCATCAGGGCTGCAACCAGGAAGAGGAGCTGCTAAGCAGGCATGCATGCACCAGTTAAGGTATTTCTGGTTTCCGGCACGAGTGTGCATGCCAGCCAGCAAGTCTTCCGGTTACTGCCACACATGCCCATGCACCAATAAATTGGCAGCCCACATACGATGTGCATGCTCGCACACATGTGTGTCCAGCCAGATGCTTCCAGCTCCAGAGTAGGAATCTGCAGTTCTGCATTGGGAGGAGGAAGTGTTTATCTCAGACTTTTGAGATAGGAGGGGCCAGAATAAGGGGCAGCACCAATGAGAATGATCTCTGCTTGATCATCATCAGTCTCCGGGCAGAGTCCCTTGGGACTTCACCTGAAGGAGGAGAGACAGTTCTGCAGAGAGAAAGAAGCGAAGAAAGTGGGAGGGTGGATCTTGGCTTGAATAACCACTTGGGCTTCTTCTCTGCGTGGAACTCTCTCCTCCAGTGGGTGAAGTCAAAGGAGACTCTGCCCGGAGATTGATGATGCTGCAGAAGGGAGAATTCCCATTGGTCTTCCTGTTCTTTCTGGACGCTCCCAATTCCGAAGTTCGAGGAAGCCCCATTCCCAACTCACAGACCAGCTCTTCCAGTTTTCTCTTCCAGACCATATGATCATTGGATGCACATGCAGTCTAGACAGGAAGCACACCCTCATGAGGTAATTCTACTTTAAAAGGTAAAGGGTTCCTGTCCAGTCGTTTCCAATCCTAACGGTTAAGGCTCATCTCCGTTTCTTAGCCAAGGGAGCCAACGTTGTCTGAAGATATTTCTGTGGTCACGTGGCCAACATGAGTACGTCTGGAATGCTGTTATTCCCACCGAAGTGGTACCTATTTATCTACTCGCGTGTTCATGCTTTCGAACTGTTGGGGGGGCAGGAGCTGGAGCAAGGAACAAGAGCTCACCCCATTGCATGTTGCTCGGGTCTCGAACCCAGACTGTCAGCTAAAATTCTACTTTACTGTAAGGTAATTGCTAGAAGGCCTGGAATTCAACTCCCATAATCCCTGGCCTGCGTGGCTAATTACCAGCTACTGTGGGAAAATATGTGTACATATTCCCATAGTGCATACAGAGAGCACCAGGCTGTCTATCCCAGAAATATATTGTGAATAAAATCAGGGGTGAAATCTACTTACCTTCCCTACCAGTTCGGAAGTGCATGCGCCGCGCACGTCACTTGCGCGTGCGGACCCTCTGCACATGCACAAACCCTTCTGCACATGTGCAGAGGGTAAAAAACAGGAAGTAAAAACGACCAGGCGGGTGGGCAGAGCCTCGCACTGCCATCGCTACCGGTTCTCCAAATCACCCGCCGCCATCACTACCGATTCGGCCGAACCAGTAGCATTTCACCCCTGAATAAAATCCAGCAGATACAAAGCCCACCCTCTGAAATATTCTTAAATACGATCGTAATCCATTGGGATCTTTAGAGGAGCTCCAAATAATCCGAATTGTTGCGACGGGCTCTTCTTAAGCAGTCGACGACGTGGTCTGTGTAAGTGCCCCTCAGCCCCCTTTGATTTGGCATTAAATATTTTACACCGGTTCGGATTACTCAGTTCGTACAAATAAGGATGACTTTGCTTCCAGATTTTACTTGGCTCTGATTATTTAACACAATGAGCTGCTGGTCAACAATAATTCATGCATGAAATCCAAATCATAAGCTTGCATTCTCTGTCATTCAGCTCTCCCCGAAGAACAGGCTGCCGGTGAAAATTGCCTCTGCTTTTCCTCCCCTTTTCAATGAACTCATAGGAAATGTAGTGTGCGCAGAAAGATGAGAAAATCACGGTTAGAAAACATCTGAGGGAAGGCATGCCGGTCAGCTATAAAATCGCTTCCAGCTTTCTTGGCCCGCCTCTAAGATTCTTGGAAGCTCTTTGGTTTCTAACACGAGGATTTAGACCTTCTACGTTCTGGTTTAGGAACAGAGTTTCCGTAATCGATTACTCCACCAGATTCTAGATGTGAGAATCCTAGGGATGGAAAGGACCCAGAGATAAGGAGAATCCTAGGGATGGAAAGGACCCAGAGATAAGGAGAATCCTAGGGATGGAAAGGACCCAGAGATAAGGAGAAGAAAAAGGGCCCAAGAACTTGTGAATGAGATTTCACAGAACCTAGGGCTGAAGAACAACTAAGGTTACATAGGTAAAACCTGGCTAGAAAGAATATGCACATAAAAGCCTATGAAAAAAGAAAAAAAGATACATTATGCCTTTTACAGGGAGGGTAATTGGGAAGTGGGTGTGGCCCACTGAAGACGCCTTAAGAGGTAGAAATAGCTATCTGGGTCTCCCAGGAAGCAACACAGAGTTGCAGTTTGTCAGCAGAAAAAGGGCCCAAGAACTTGGTTCTGGGCTTTTTTCTTTTCTAACACCTAGCAAGCTCTCACAACAAATATATATATTTGTTTTCTCAGGTTTTCGCGGGTGTTTGTATGTAGGTCTTTGGTTATTCGGGTCTTCTCCCACGTAAAATTGGAAGTGTCTTGGCGACGTTTCGATGAAGTCTCATTCGTCATCTTCAGGCTGGTGTTCTCGGCTTCGTGCTCCTGGAAGACTTCGTCGAAACGTCGCCAAGACACTTCCAATTTTACGTGGGAGAAGACCCGAATAACCAAAGACCTACATATATATAATTGTATTTTAATATTTGTACTTGATGTTTTTACTTGGCTGTTCACCGCCCTGAGTCCTCAGGGAGAAGGGCGGTATACAAATTCAAAATAAAATAAAATAAAAATAAATCCAACCCCTTGCCCAAGGCAGGAATCCTTATACCATTCTGAACAAATGACTGTCCAGTGTCTTCTTGAAAAGCTCCGTGAAGGAGCATCCACAACTTCTGGAAACAAGCCATTATACTCAGAAGTGGGTTTCACATAATTTTACCACCGGTTCGCCGCACACCGAAAATGTGAACGCGTACATGCGCATGCTCACTTTGCTCACACACGCCTTCTGCACATGCCCTTTGCTCGCACACGCGGCTTGCACGTATGCGCGTGGCTTAGAAAATGCTGCTTAATAGGACAGCATAGCGCCGGGGCAGATCGCCACTACCGGTTTGACCGAACCGGCTGAATATCACCACTGGTTCCGCTGATTAATTGTTCTAACAGAAAAATTTTCTTTAGTTCTAGATTAATTCTCTTCTTGGGTAGTTTCCACCCGTTGATTCTTGTCTTATCTTCAGGTGTTTTGGAGAATAGCTTGAACCCCTCTTCTTTGTGGCAGCCCCTGAGATATTGGAAGACTACTACAGTGGTGAAATGTAAAATTTGTTACTACTGGTTCTGTGGGCGTGGCTTGGTGGGGGGTAATGTTGTTGTAGGAGAAAAGACAGAAACTAGGCCAAGCTCTTCGATGCAGGAAAAAGTTTATTGTGCACGGTTCAAACAGTCCAAAGACAAAAAAAGGGTCTGAACAATGATGGCTGCTTTTGGCCAGATATTTATACAGTATAAAGGCGAAGTTATTACGAAGAGTGAGACATTTGGCTCAATGTGACTGAGTGGGCGTGGCCCACTTTCTTTCTTTTTTTTTTACTTTTAAAAGCATTTTTTCTACAACCTCTTCGGCCGAAGAGATGGCGGGGCAGGGCTGGGCGGGGTGGGGCGGGAACAGCCAGGAGTGGGATTTGGGGGTTCTCTGAATTGCAGAGAATTTTAGCTAGAGGTTCTCCCGAACCCCTACGAACCCCCAGCAGCCCCACCCCTGGAGCTAACCCTGATTGCAATCATCTTCTGGTTTTGTTCGTAAAAAGAAAAGTTCTCTTCTTTTATTTCCTGTTTCTTCAGTTCTTCAAGTTCTTCAGGTCTTGAAATCCTCCGGGTCTTCAGTTCTTGAAGATCTTGTGAATGTAACAAAGTCTAAATTTTTCCCCAGCCAAACATCTGATTGCAAAAATGAGCATTTCTGTGCGAATTGACTTGTGATCACTCTGAGGAGGAGCATTAGGATTAGCACAGGGTTCAGTCACATGTTGCCATTAGAGAGTCTCAAATTAAGGTTCTTCTTTCCAAACATTTTAGCAAATGGGTTTTTTTTTTTTGAAAGAGACAACTGCTGGGTAACATAACTGAAAGTTACGAACCTGGATAACTACCTCTATTTTTCAAAGCTGCAGACAAATACATTTCAATATCTCTGTATGATCTATAAATGGCCCATTCGTTTTAATAGTGCCAGCTCCTTCCTGCTATGACCAGCAGCGTCCATTAAAAAGGGGAAAGCATCCATAAAAATTAGGTCAATAGGTAATTTTGGATGTGAAGAGACCTCGGGGTAGGGAATTTATCTTATTTTAAGTTCTGTATGTAGAATAAAAAATGGTTTCCTTGGTTTGCAAGAATACGTTGTTATTTACTACAGATCTGGCTCAGATCTTTGGGGGAAGAGAGGAGGGCGTAGTAAACACAAAAACATTAGAGAGCCAGATTGGTCTAGTGGTTAAAACACAAAGCTAAAAAGCAGGAGGTCTTACTACCACCTCTTACAATCCTAGACAACACAGTATCAACAGTAGAGACCTTCACATTTCTAGGTTCCATCATATCTCAAGACCTAAAATGGACACCCAACATCAAAAACGTCATCAAAAAAGCACAACGAAGAATGTTCTTTCTGCGCCAACTCAGGAAGCTCAAACTGCCCAAGGAGCTGCTGATCCAGTTCTAAAGAGGAATTATTAAGTCTGTCATCTGCACCTCCATAACTGTCTGGTTTGGCTCTGCAACCCAACAAGACAGACACAGACTTCAGAGGATCATTAGAACTGCAGAAAAAAACAATGGCTACCAACCTGCCTTCCATTGAGGACCTGTCTACTGCATGAGTCAAAAAGAAGGCTGGGAAAATATCTACAGACCCCTCACATCCTGGACACAAATTGTTTCAACTCCTACCCTCAAAACGACGCTATAGACTGAGCACTGCACACCAGAACAACTAGACACAAGGACACTGTCAAACTATTCACTAAGTCTGCATTACTATTACTATTAATCTTCTCATCGTTCCTATCACCCATCTCCTCTCACTTATGACTGTACGACTGTAACTTGTTGCTGTATCCTTACGATTTATATTGCTATTGTTTCCTAGTATCATTTGATTGCTTATTTGTACCCTATGACTATCATTAAGTGGTGTACCTTATGATTCTTGACGAATGTATCTTTTCTTTTTATGTACACTGAGAGCCTATGCACCAAAGACAAATTCCTTGTGTGTCCAATCACACTTGGCCAATAAAGAATTCTAATCTAATCTAATCTAATCTAATCTAATCTAATCTAATCTAATCTAATCTAATCTAATCTAATCTAATGAGTTCAAGTCCTGCATGAGCCAGGAAACATAGCTTCTTTACTTCCCGTGTCACGCCTACCAAGCTGTTCTGTCCCCGTCCCACACGCACACACACCAACAGACGTCCAAGAGTTAAAAACCAAACTACCCGACAAAATCCTTTTCCTTATGATAACGGAACTTGGCAGCAACCTAGTGGCTGCCTGCCAAGAGTTTATTACTCACGAAGAGATAACTTCTCTCCGCTTCTGGTACATCAAAGTAAAATGTTCAATAATTACAGAGTAACTTAAGTCCAAATATAATCCAGCAAAGTCTATAGCAAAAGTCCGGCAATGCAGAATGGCGTGGAAGCTTTCAGCTTTGTTCGTCACAAGGCTTGGCTGGCCACCACGCTCCCTTTTATACCCTGTGGGGTGTGGTCTAGTGACTCAGCCTAATCTCAGGCATGCCTTTTCTTCTGTTGCGTGCGCTTATCTCTGCGACGCTGTCGAGGATCCAGCCAAGACTCATTACTCTCATCACTGTCCACCTGTGGCTGCATGGACGTGCTTGGCCCTAGCCCTATCTCTTGCCCTTCAACGGACACCGAAGGCATTGCCAGAGAGGAGGGTCCTGGAGAGGGAGGCCTTGCCAACTCCTCTCCTTCACTCTCGGAGTCCTCTCCTGCCGATGACACAGGCTCAGGTAACGGAGCCACAACACAAGCCACACTCATCAAGCCACACCATGCCCACCAAGCCACGCCCACAGAACCAGTAGTAAAAAAAATTTGGATTTCACCACCGCCCCTAATCCTCTTTGTTGCTCTTCTCTGCACTCTTTCTAGAGTCTCAACATCTTTTTTACATCGTGATGACCAAAACTGGACGCAGGATTCCAAGCGTGGTCTTACCAAGGCATTATAAAGTGGTAAACTGAAACATCAGTTCTCCCCCAGGATCTTTTCTCCGCACCCTATCTTACATTCAGAAGTGACCTGGAGCAAACCCAGCAGTGGTGGGTTGCCCCCGGTTCACACGGGTTCTATAGAACCAATAGTAAAACCGGTGGGAGGCTCCGCCCACTGATCCTGACGTCATCAAAACGCTTCTGCACATACGCAGAAGAGCGTGCGCGAAGTGGGCACATGCACGCGGCCCCGTTGCGAACCGGTAGTAAAGGTAAGTAGAACCCACCCCTGAAACCCAGGTTTCTCATTTCAAAGGACTGTTCTTCCTAACTCTACAAACAACCCCCAGTGATTTTTCTTCTTCTTCTTCTGGGCATCCTTGAGGGGTGCGGCTGCCTTTAGTTTCTTCATTAATCATCTTCTCATCCCTCTCATTTCATCAGCAAAACATAGGTGGGTCGGAATACAATGTTCCTGTTATTGATCTGGAGGGGTTTTGATCTCGCCCAGCTTCACAACACCCAAGGAGAGAAGCTTTGATGGAGATCAAAACTGCAGCAATGCTGTATATTGATTAGCCTGGGGAATCGTGGTTGGGTGGGCGAGCTGGCATCGTTGAATCAGAATTCGTTTGTATACAGCCATTTGCAGGCAGTCTGGAAAGGGAGGGGAGGATTTCATCAACTTCTGATCCTCCTCACAGACCAAAAACCAAAAGTGACATTCCTTGCAAGTCTTCTTTATTTAATCATTTCTAATAAAGACTTCTGGAGTTCATTATTGTTTCGCACCTATAGATAAAATCTTGTCAGCGTGAGCACTCTATTATTCATATCTACGATATAACCAGTGGTGGGATTCAAATAATTTAACAACCGGTTCTCTGCCCTAATGACAGCTGGATAGGCGTGGCTCGGTGGACATGTGACCATGTGGGCATGGCCAACTCAACGTCACTCACGCGGATGGGCGCTTTGCCTTAGCTGTTACAATGTAACAAGGCTTAACCAGAGAGGCAGTTTCTGTAAGCAGGGCAATAAAGATTAGGCTAGAAGTAACAGCAGAATGTTTCCTTCCTGCCTTCCTTACAGGATTAGCCCTGTAAAGTGGAAAAAAACAAAATAAGATTTCTTCCAACAACCGGTTCTCCAAACTGCTTAGAAACTTAACAACCGATTCTCCCGAATAGGTGCAATTGTCATAAATATGAACCCGTTGCCAAGCATCTGAATTTTGATCATGTGAGACAATGTCAGACAATGAGGAGGCTGGAGAAGATGCAGTGCCAGAGGCGGGGATTCAGCCAGGGCCTTCAGAACCTCCAGAAGGTCCCATAAGTGAAGAGGACGAAGAGGAGGAGCCTCTTCTCAATGCACGAGCACGCAGAGCTATTAAAAGGCAGGAGTGGCTCCTCAGGAGGAGGTCTCCTCGAGAGCAAGGCTTGGGGCTAATTGGCCACTCCCCTAGCCTATTTAAGGAAGGACGACGACTGATGCAATTTGCAGGAAACAACTTCATTCATATTCCTTCACATCTTGATTCCAGAAACGTTTGATTCGGCTCTTGTTTCTCTCGTCAGTTTTCCTGCAAATTGCTTTTGGGCATTCTGCCAACCACAGTAAGATTACGGTTATCTGAAATACTGTGCCTCAGAATTGAGTTATTATTCTTTGGATTCTTGTCGGCTGTTACTGAAGTTAAATTAACAGCCCTTGTTCAGAAAAGACTGATTTAAACTGTACTTGTGTTCAAACAACTTCTAAGAAAGCTCATTAGTAGTCTTTAATTAGTAAACTAAGGTTTGTACGGACTTTGTGTGTGCTGCGTTCTTTGGGGTTTGCAGCTGGGGTAGAACAGAATAACAGAGTTGGAAGGGACCTTGGAGGTCTTCTAGTCCAACCCCCTGCTCAGGCAGGAAACTCTACACTACTTCAGACAAATGGTTGTCCAATCTCTTCTTAAACACTTCCAGTGTTGGAGCATTCGCAACTTCTGGAGGCACGTTGTTCCACTGGTTAATTGTTCTAACTGTCAGGAAAATCTTTCAGGAAAGTGGGGTCACAAGTTAGGGGAGTACAAACAGGAAAGATGCATGTAGAAAAGTAGGTGTGGCTTTCATCACGTGGCTGGAGCTGCCATCTTGTTTTCTCCAAGCCCTTGCAGATGTCCCTATTCCTCAGCCAATGATAAAATTTAATGTTTAAGGATGTGAGGACATTCTGCATTCTGCATAATATGATATGTTGCATCGGTTGACAGTCTGAAGTCCCGTCAACGATTCTGTTTTAATAGGTGTTTTTTTTTTTCTCTCTCTCCCTCAGTGGATACTCGCAAACTCTCTCTGGTGTAGCTGAGATGCAAGGAATGGCGTTATCTGGAATGACTTTGGGCTGGTGATTTAATTCCTTCACGTGTCCTCCTTCAAGATCTCGTAAGATCTGCAAAGAATGGTTGCACCACACCGTTCACAAATTCCCCAGTGTTAATTAACCATCTGCCCCGGGGAACATCCGTGTGGAAGTCAATTAAAAAATCCATTTCCTAATTATAAGAACCAGCATGGTGCAATGATGAAGGAGTGGAGAAGGACCAGCGGAACTCAGATGCCAGTCTCTACCTCAGCCATGAGAGTCTCCTGGAGGACCTGGGGACAAAAATCAGTGGTGGGATTCAGCCAGTTCGGGCTGGTTTCGGGAAAACTGGTAGTTAAATTGCTGGCTGGCTCCGCCCCTCCCCTCCCCACCTCGTCTCTTCCAGGAGTCCCCACGTGCCCCATTTTGGCTCCCAGGTAAGTGCAAGGAGGCCTACTAGGCCCAAAACGGGGTGCGGGGCGTGCAGTGCCCCCCTCGTGGCCCGTTTTCACTCCCAGGATGCTTCAGGGAGGCCCCCCTAGTCACAAAATCTGACTCTCGGCCCAAGAGGAGAGGTGAAAATGTTGACCTAGCAGTAGGGAGACCCATGTTTTCATTCATCCTTAGGTTCTGAATCCATACCTATTATATCCACCATACCAGGGGTCTCCAACCTTGGCAACTTTAAGACTTGTGGACTTCAAGACTTGTGGACTTCAACTCCCAGTTGAACTTGTGGACTTCAACAGTTGAACTGTGTTGAGTATTGATTTAAGTTTCCATTATATCCCATAATAATATAATATATTATATATTCCCAAAATATAGCACATTTTTCAAGTCCAAAGTTCATTATTATTATTATTATTATTATTATTATTATTATTATTATTATTATTATTATTATTATTATTATTATTTAATCTTTAGTGAGATTCACAGCCTTTGAGGCTGGTTAATAGCTCAGCAGCTCGAGTCCTAACCAAGGACCTAGGAACTGTTAAGGTATCGTCAGAGGATGTAAGCTGTTCCGAGTAAGGTGGTTTTTTGTAGAGTCAAAATGTTCAAGTCCGGCAAATTTAGAATTTCTAAATAGCGGGGTAGCCCTTTGGGTATTGCTCCAAGGGCTCCAATTACAATCGGGACAACACACGATTTCTTTTTCCACAGTCGCTCAACTTCAATTTGTAAGTCCCGGTACTTTGTGATTTTTTCTTGCTGCTTATCTTCAATCCGTGCATCACCAGGTATTGCAATGTCAATGAACCATACTTTTTTCTTTTCAACTATGGTTATGTCAGGTGTGTTGTGGACCAAGTGCCTGTCAGTCTGAATCCTAAAGTCCCACAAGATCTTGAGTTTCTCATTCTCTAAAACTTTCTCAACCTGATGTTCCCAGTGGTTTTTGCTGTACTCAAATCCAAACTTCTGGCACAATTTCCAGTGAATGATTTTAGCAACACGGTCATGGCGTTGTAGGTAGTCAGTTTGTGAAATTTTGCTGCACCCACTGATCAGGTGGTCGACTGTCTCATCTTTCTCATTGCATTCTCATTATTATTATTATTATTATTATTATTATTATTATTATTATTATTATTATTATTATTATTATTATTATTATTTCATATGACATTATACACAGCAAACGAGATGACCATGCTGGATTTTGTATCCCAAATCACTAATCGAACACTTCCCAAGCGTTTAGGACTGCCTGATGTATCGGTGGATTATGCGAGCAGATCCCAGTAAGGTTGTTATTGTTATTGTTATTTTTTTTTATTTGATGTATATGCCGCCCTTCTCCAGAGACTCAGGGCGGCTTACAATGTGCTAAGCAATAGCCTTCATTCTTTTGTATATTTATACAAAGTCAGCTTATTGCCCCCACAAACTGGGTCCTCAATTTACCTACCTTAGAAAGGATGGAAGGCTGAGTCAACCTTGAGCCTGGCGAGATTCGAACCTGCAGTAATTGCAGGCAGCTGGTCTTAATAACAGGGTGCTTTAGACCACTGTACTACCAAGGCTCCTATTGTTATTGTTGTTGTTGTTGTTGTTGTTGTTATTAAGCATCCGCAAGAAAGCAACCAAGTTCAGCGAGCACCAATGACCCCCTCATCTCCCATATGGGCCTACATGGACTTTAAGATCATCTAATGAAGCCCTTCCCCAGGTCTCTTCATCAGGTGCGTCTCTACACAGGGGGAACATTTTCTGTGAAAACTCTCTTTTTATGAGCTGCCCTTCCCCTTTTATAATGTTTATTTTGCATTTCATCGCAGGGGTGTTTGTTTTATTTTACTGTCTTTTATGGAAAACTGCCCCCAAAAGCTTTGGCTGTGGGGTGGCTTTAGAAAATTTAATAAATCAATACATTTCAAGTCTTTGATGCTTTCTGCTCTCTAGAGGGGGGGAAAAAAAGTCTTGAATTTCTTCTTATCTCAGGCCCTAAAAGAGTCCAGTGAAGACAGATGCTTGTTTATATTTTCTAATTTCCTGCAAAGATAAATGTCCTTAAGTTAGCTTGGTGTTTTCCATTAACAGAATTCTGAGGTGATTTATGAGGTGATGAATGTCCATCAAGGAACAGCCACCGATAGCCAAATCTCCGTGGATTTGATAGACCTTTCTCCCCCAAATTGATGGACACTGCCACCACTGGTGGCTACAAATTCGGGTTTCACTATCTATGATATAAATTCCCTTTTTTAAAAAAAAAAAATCAGTCCTTTCCATTGTGATGTCTGTGGGCCCATCCACATTCTCTCCATCATCTAGGGTAGTGTAATCTTGAATAATTTAATCGGTGCCTGTGCTCATCCATAATGCTTTATAAGGTCTGCCTGCTTATAACTTACTTCAGCATAATTATCTTTTCTGCTAAGGATAAGTTTCTTTGTCTTCTTTATAAATGGCCCTAAGAATGAACCGCTCTTCAACAAAAGATACTTCTTGAATTCCTTATCTTGACAGGTAGATTGGTGGGACTCACACCACAATAGCTGTTATCTAATCACAACTTTCTCACCCACCACCAACCCTCTTCTCCCTCGTTTCATCCTTCCCCTCTGCCTCTAGCAATTTAAGCTCATTAAGAATATTATTTTTTTCAGGAAGACAATCAAACCACATTTTAAGAAAGATTCAATTTCAAGAAAGGCACCGATGGATGATTAGAGGACTGGAAGCTGCCTCTCACAAGCAAAAGCCAAGGAATCGGGATGTGTTTACCTCTGAAAAGATAATTAAGATGGAAATAATATCATTTTTTTAAAAAAAAATATCTAAAAGGGGCAATGTAGGAGATCAAGATGTTTGCCTTTGATAGCCTGGAATTCAGGACAGAGAATAATGATCTTAAGGCAGAGAGAGATGAATCTGAGCTGCTGCACTGAGAGATTTTTCCTCATGCAAACAGTTGTCTGATATTGCAGGTTAACACAACCAGATGAGCTAATTCTACTTTATTGTAAGGCTGAAATAACAGAATCTTGCAAAGTCCAAATCTCCTACTGTCTTTTTTATAGTCTGAGAACTAAGGAAGGATCTTTTCTGAGTCTCTTTCTCTACCTGTTATGCAGTTCTGGGCTACCCCATCTCTTATCTGATTGTTCCCTATGCAACATCTCTTTTCCTCCTCCCTCAAGGTCATTCTCACATACCACTGCATCTGGGGACCAAAGAATAGAACAGAACAGAATAACAGAGTTGGAAGACCTCCAGAGTTGGAGGTCTTTTAGTCCAACCTCCTGCTCAAGCAGGAAACCAGGGAACCTCTAACTAAGATTCTGTGCAGTTTGGAGAGCCCCCAAATCCCACTCCTGGCTGGCCCCACCCACCCTACCCTGCCCCTCCCAGGAGTCCCCACGCAGCCCGTTTTGGATGCAGGTAAGGGCAGGGCACGCACCGAGGCTTGGGGAGGGCGAAAAACAGGCCTACCGGAAGTTTGGGAAGGCCAGAAATGGGCCTGTTTCCAGCCTCCAGAGGGCCTCTGGAGCCTGGGGAGGCCATTTTCACCCTCCCGGAGGCTCGAGGAAAGCCTCCGGAACCCAGGGAGGGATAAACGCCCCTCCCCCCGCTGTGGTGCATCATGGCCACGCCCACCCAGCAACCAGGCAGAGAACGCCTTGCTAAAATTTTTGAAGTCCACCCCTGCAGGAAATCCTATGTCAGTGATGGCTAACCTTTTTGCCATCATGTGCCAAAAGCGGGGGGAACGTGGGGGGGTCACGCGTGCGCGTGCCGACACCCATAATTCTATGCGCCCTGTCCCCCACACACAAGTGCATGCGACCCCGCCCCATGCTCCCCCCGTTTTTGGCACGTGATGGCACAGTGGATCTGGTAGACCTGTTTTTCACTCTCCCCAGGCTCCAGAGTCTTTCTAGAAGCCTGGGGAGGGCAAAAACGACCTTCCCCACTCCCCTGGAGGCCCTCCAGAGGCTGGAAATGGCCTGTTTGCCGACTGGTGGACCCAGAAGGCCTGAAAATCAGCAGGCCGGAGCTGAGCTTGTGTGCCCACCGATATGGTTCCATGTGCCACCTGTGGCATGCGTGCCATAGGTTCGCCATCACGGCCCTATACCATTGCAGACAAATGGCTGACCAATCTCTTCTTTAAAACCTCCAGTTTAACCTCCAGATAACCCACAACTTCTGAAGGCAAATCATTCCGCTGGTTAATTGTTCTAACTGTCAGGAAATTTCTCCTTACTTCTAGGTTGTTTCTCTCCTTGTTGAGTTTCCATCCATTGCTTCTTCTCCTGATTTCAGGTGCTTTGGAGGATACCTTGACTCCTTCTTCTTTGTGGCAGCCCCTCAATTATTGGAACACTGCTATGAGGTCACCCCTAGTCCTCCTTTTCATTGAACTAGAGTCTAGTTACTAGACAAACCCAATTCCTGCAACCGTTCTTCATCTGTTTTAGCCTCCAGTCCCCTAATCCTCTTTGTTGCTCTTCTCTGCACTCTTTCTAGAGTCTCCACATCTTTTTCACATCGTGGCAACCAAAAGTGGATGCAGGATTCCAAGTGTGGTTTTACCCACGGCATTATAAAGTGGCACTCACACGTCACGTGATCTTGATTCTACCTCTCTATTAATGCAGCCTAAAACCTAGAGAATTGGTGGGTTCTCCTTTACTGGTTCAAACAAGGCATTGATCAGGATTTCAGTTGGACGTCTTCACCGAGCAAGAGATTGGAACATGGGGGGTGGGGGGGCTTTAATTCTAGGCTCCTTGATTGACCAATTTGTGAGTTTGATTGAAATAGCGGTTCATTACAAAGGGACGATGAGTCAGCAGCGGCCCGATGTGGATGCCAACAAGACGAGCTGTGTCAACAGAAGTATAATTTGCAAATCATGAAAAATAGCAGGTTGACTTGATTCTGCATTGGTCAGATCTGATTGCAAGAACTGTTAATCATCCCGAGGAGAATGCTCGTTCTGTAGAATGGCTAATTTCACCCATTGACAGTATATATATATATATATATATATATATATATATCTAAAAAGAAATAATTGGAATGACTCCTAGTTGCTCAAGGGAACAACCATTTTGTGCTCTTCCTCTCCAGGATGATCTTCAATTTGCCTCCCTCCAGTGAGCCATTTAACAGAATAACAGAGTTAGGATATAGAATAACAGAGTTGGAAGGGACCTTGGAGATCTTCTAGTCCAACCCCCTGCTTAGGCAGAAAACCCTATACCTGTGATGGCGAACGGGTGGCACACAGAGCCATATCTGTGGGCCCGCAAGCGTTGCCCTAGCTCAGTTCCAGCGTGCATGCATGTGCCAGCCAGCTGATTTTTGGGCCTTCCTGGCCCACCGGAAGTTGGGAAACAGGCCGTTTCCAGCCTCCAGAGGGCCTCCGGAGCCTGGAGAGGCCGTTTTCGCCCTCCTGGAGGCTTAAGAAAAGCTTCCGGAGCCTGGGGAGGACAAAAACGCCCCCACCCTCACCGTAGCGCAGGAGGCCGACTAGGCCATGCCCATCATGGCCACGCCCACCCAGCAAGCAGGCAGAGAACCCCTTGCTAAAATTTTTGAAGCCCACCCCTGCTCCAAGGTCCCTTCCAACTCGGTTATTCGATTCTTTTCTCACCCTAATAAGCAACCCTTTCGGCTCAACTTACTCCAGTTTTGATGGTCTCCAAAAACAGATAGAAAGTTTTTTTTTATCTTCATCTCTGCCTAGAAACGAACCCTGAAATAAAAAGCTAGACGTAGCTGTATATGCCAGTGACACTGTCTGTGACATTGTCTGTGGGTTATGGTGACACTGAAGCAACCAGCTGTAATTACCCACTTCTCCGTGCCTTTCATCTAACTGGTAGCAACATCAGAAGCCGAGATACTTTTGATGAGGAGAAATATTGTAGTTTGTATTTGCCCGAAGGGCTTAAACTGGATAGAACGGGAAAACTCTGCTGGTTCTAGCAGGACGGGGAGTCCTTGACCTACGACCAGTGGTGGGTTCCTCCCGGTTCGGTCCGGTTCGACCAAGCCGGTAGCGGTGACGATATGATGTCACCGAACCGGTTCTCCCCCCCCTCCCACCCCACCACCCACCCACGTTATTCTTACCTTTTATTTGGTCCCACCCCCAATCTATTGCTGCATCCTGAGTCCCAGCTGATGACTAGAGGGAAAAAAAACTGTTTAAACTCTTGCCGCGGGGCTTCAAAGGGCCGCCCTACAGCTGATCAGTGTTAAAAGCAAATGAGTCGGGTCGTAAGTGCGAGGACTGGTCGTAAGTGCGAGGACCTTCCAGAAATGACTCTGACCAGCTAGCCACGCCCACCTAGTCACATGACCTCCAAGCCACACCCACAAAATAAGCCACGCCCACAGAACCGATAGTAAAAAAATTTAGAACCCACCCCTGCCTACGACCATAATGGAACCTGCAATTATGGTGGCAAATCAATTTGGTTGTTAAGCAGGTCATCAGCAGAGTTTCTCCACAAATTTGGAGATGTCCATCTGGAATTTAAAAAAATTCTTGGAAGGTGATTAGAAAAATTATGGAGTGTCCTTTCATTCCTAGAGGAATGAAATATTTTAGGAAATATTAAAAAGGCAGAATATTATATTTCCCTGGATGAGAAATGGAGAAACATGTTTTAAAGACAAAGCAGCTTCCTGCCTCCCACCCCCCACACACACCTTTGTTAATGGGCCATTAAGGCCTCAGCCAAGCTCACTCAATGGGCCATATCTGCAACACAATGGGACCCATCTAGGACAGAAACTCACCACATGGCACCTGGGAAGATTACATCAGCCAGCAAGGCTAGCTAAGACCCCCACCCCCTGGGAGTCTGACAACCAATCAGGATACTCTTTCTGGGCTCCAGGAAGTTCAAAGCCAGAGAAAGCATAAAACCCAGGGACTCGCTGTATCTCACCTCTTTTTCTGTTCAGGAACTCAAGCCATGTGATCCTGTCCACCATTAAACCATCTTTCCAAGCAGTCTCCATGTTTCCAGTGTCTTTTTCCCCACTTGGAGCAGAACCCAGAAGGATATTTCTTCCAACACTCACAAAGAAGATACAAGAAGAAGATGAAACTGAATACTACATAGTCTGGGAGAAATGGTATCAATGGTTGGAGGAGAAAAGGGAAAAAAAGGGGGACAAAAGAAAACTAAACAATGGTTTAATTAGGTGGCAAAATATGGAAACAAATGGGAAGATATAAATTGTGGAAAGGAAACTAGATACCTGTTTATGTTAAATGTAAATAAAATATTTAGATTAAGAGAATATATCATAACGGTATATATATGATATACTAGAAATATATGTATAAAAGATAGATTAAGATAAGAAAGAAAATGTATCAATATAGATGACTGATGCGAAGATATTGAAAAGAAGATGTAAATATCTGTTTTTGTTGGTTTTTTGTTGGTTTGTAGGTTTATATGATCGTTTGTTTTTTAAAAAAAAGTTCAATAAAAATTATTTTTTTAAAAAAAATTCTTGGAACCCAACTGTTGATATCCTCTTTCCTGTAAACCAGTTAAACATCATAATTTTGATCATGTGACTGTGGGGATTGTCAGTGTGGAAAATGGTCATGGCTCAGTCACTTCTTTCAGTGTCCTTGTGGTTCCCTTCGCGCACATGTGCTAGTCGTTCCCGACTCTAGGGAGCGGTGCTCATCTCCGTTTCAAAGCCGAAGAGCCAGCGCTGTCCGAAGGCGTCTCCGTGGTCATGTGGCCGGCATGACTCAACGCCAAAGGCGCACGGAACGCTGTTACCTTCCCACCAAAGGGGGTCCCTCTTTTTCTACTTGCATTTTTTACATGCTTTCGAACTGCTAGGTTGGCAGAAGCTGGGACAAGGAACGGGAGCTCACCCTGTTACGCAGCACTAGGGATTCGAACCACTGAACTGCCGATCTTTCTGATTGACAAGCTCAGCGTCTTAGCCACTGAGCCACCACGTCTCTATAAAAACCACTTAGAGAGGGCTGTAAAAGCCCTGTAAAGCGGTATATAAGTCTAAGTGCTATTGTTTGCTATTGCTACCTGGTCTGCAGGTTCTCCATCCCTGCCATCCGTCACGTCTGCCCGCTGTGCCTTCAAACTCTTTTCTCGTCGGGCCTCCGTTGCAGGGTTTCTTCCTTCGCTTTGGCACGAAGCAATTTGCATTCAGCGAGAGCACCCAGCACCAAGCAGCGAGAGAAAGAGGACTCAATCAATCACAATCACCAGCAAATGAATGGCACCTCAGCTACTGTTGGAAATGCGCGACTCGGCGGCTGTCTAAATTGATTGCGAGGCAGGCTGTGCCCCTCGGAAGAACGAGGCTCCGAGGCCACGCAGAGGGAAGAGTGGCCTAGAAAAATCAAACAGAAGCAGCACAAGCATGCGCAGGGGGGCTGCATTGAATTATGGGTGTGGGCACTCTCACGCATGACCTGCCCCGTACTCCCCCCACTTTTGGCATGCGACGGCAACTCACTGCCCAATACCATTTCAGACAAACGGTTGCCCCATCCCTTCTGGAAAGCTTCCCATGATGGTGCACCCACAGGGGATTTGGAGAATAGATTGACCTTTTCTTTGTGGCAACCCCTTTCACGATCGTGTTCTCGGGAACCCAAGGGTGGCATTGAAGGAAGAAGGCCCGAGAGCATAAATTTAGGGGATGTGAAAGAGTGCGCCAAACTAATCAACCCAAGGAACGAAGTTGTTTTGTTTCCTCAGAAAATGTGATCTGCTTACATCAGATGGGGTGTGGGGAGCAGGGCAGGCTGGGATGCAGAAATGATTGATCCGGTGACCCACCAGACGGAAACAATAAAATATGAATAACATAATTTCAGGGGGGAAAAAATAATAATAATCCTGAACTATAGTGTAGTTAGACTAATGGGACTCCCTCCCTCCCTCCTTCCCTCCATTAAGAGATTAGTGTACCTATCCAGTTGAAGGAGACGCGCTGTCTGTGCCCTCCGCTGAATCCTCTTTCCATATGGCTAAACTGTCATATTGTAATCGTGATTTATATGCTTCCATCAGAGAGGCATCACGGGTTGTTTTTGTGCCTTTTTTTTTTATTTTATTTTTTTCTTCCTGGAAAGTGATGTGGCTGTTTGAGCAACTCAGAACTTTTGTTCTGGGTTCGAGCTGCAGCCGCAGGACCTCGGGGTCAAAAGCTAGGCAGGATGGAAGAAAGAGCAATACACCCCAAACTTCTGCGGCGATTAATCTAAAAGCGGATTGAAGGCTATTGCCTGTTTGCTGCATAGCTCTAACTCGGTGGCTGTTATCCTAATTGGGCATTGCTGTGCATACCAGGTCAGAGAGCTGCGAAGAATGGGTAGCGAAGAGCTGTTAACGTGGTTCCATGAGCAGGGGTTTTTTTGCATGAATATATTCCCTGTTTTTTATGCTCTAAAATGAGCAGTTGGGGGAAAGGGAACAGGGTCAGCATCTGCGTTGCCATCAAATTAAGGTCGATGTTTTTTTTAATAAAAAGCGTCAATTGGGGAGGGGAGGAGGAAAGGGAGGGAGAGAGGGAGGGAGGAGAAGGAGGAGGATAAATTAAGGGGAAGGTGGAAAGAAGGAAGAGAAGAGAAGGAGAAGGAAGGGCAAGAAGAAGGAAGGAGAAGGGAAAAGGAAGAAAGAGGATAAAGGGAAGAGGAAGATGAAGAGAGAGGAGGAGGAGGAGAAAGAAGAGGAGGAGGAGGAAAGAAGAGGAGAAGGAGAAGAAGGAGAAGGAGGAAGAGGAGAAGGAGGAAAGGAGGAGGAGGAGGAGGAGGAGGAGGAGGAGGAGGAGGAGGAGGAGGAGGAGGGGAAGGAGAACAAGAACGAGAAGAAGGAGGAGGAGAAGAAGGAGGAGGGGAAAGAGGAGGAGGAGGAGAAGGAGAAGGAGAAGGAGAAGGAGGAAGAGGAGGAGAAGGAGAAGGAGGAGGAGGAGAAGGGGAAGAGGAAGAGGAGGAGAAGGAGGAGAAGGGGAAGAGGAGAACGAGAAGGAGGAGAAGGAGGAGGAGGAGGAGGAGGAGGAGGAGGAGGAGGAGGAGGGGAAAGAGAAGGAGAAGGAGGAAGAGGAAGAGGAGGACAAGGAGGAGGAGGAGAAGGGGGAAGAAGAGGAGGAGGAGAAAGAGGAGAAGGGGAAGAGGAGAACGAGAAGGAGGAGAAGGAGAAGGAGAAGGAGGAGGAGGAGGAGGTGGAGGAGGAGGTGAAGGAGAAGATTCATGTATGGAATGCAGCATCCAGGAATTTCAGCGAGCTAGTATGGCAAATGTTGTGCAGGCCCATTTATTGAATTATTAGTAAACGGATGGGGGAAATGTAGGAGAATTTCTTTCAGTGCTCAGCCCTAGGAAAGATAATACGCAAATGAGAGGAGGGTCAGCTACATTTGAGGTATTGAGCCTAGAAATACTGCTTTTATTACTTCAGAGCAAGATTCATCCTATAATATCCAGTGGGGATGGGCAGCGTTTGGATTTGATTCAAAAAGTCCACCAAAGCATGAGAGCATTGCAAATGTAGCACTTGTCTGCAGCTCTAAAGCAGCCAGATCTTTTCTCAGGATTTTATGTCTGCAACTCTTTAAAGCAGCTGCATCTTTTGCTGAAAGAGAGAGAGAGAAAGAGGGAGAGGGAGAGGGAGGGAGGGAGAGAGAGAGGCAGGCAGGCAGGCAGGCAGATGATAGACTCATGACTCTTAAAAGCAGCTGTGTCTTTTCCCAGGATCAGGTGGCTATCTGCAACTTTTTAAAAGCAGACATTTCCCTGGATCATGGCTAGAAATACTGAACACAGAAACGGCTGCTTTGAAGAGTTGCAGACAGCCTTTTCTTTAAATTTCCCCCTCCCTAAAACATCTTTAGGGCAGGGAGTCTGAAACCTTAAATACCCAAAGAGCCATTTGGACCCATTTCCCACAGAAAAGAAAACACCGGGAGCCACAAAAACCCTTCCCGTGCCTGACTATTTCTTGAGCGGCCACAAAACTAGCATATGTAGTTGAATTAAACGTTCTGTTTTCTTCTGAACTGGACTTATCCATGGTTGGCCTACTGGGTGTTGAAAAGCTCAATAAATCGCGTGCCATTGGATGTCACACATTGGCGGTCGTGACGCATATTTTGAGTGACAGGGAGCTGCAGCAGAGGGGTGAAAGAGCCACATGTGGCTCCAGAGTCACAGGTTGCCGACCCCTGCTTTAGGGGATCCCTCCAAATAATTGCCCCACCCACCTTCAACCGGCTGCTCAGCAAATCGGTCAAAATGGCTGCCGACCGGCCTCCCTCCACCCTGTGAGTGTCCAACCTCCCCTCCCTCCCTCCCCTTAATCTAAATGGATGGCGTCTCCTGGAAATGGCCAGGAGTTTGAATTCAAAGCTCTTGGCTTCTCTCTCTCTCTCAAAGAACAGCCCCGGGCCATATCTTTAATAGCTTCAATTAGTCTCTGTTTATGGATTCTAGGTCTTCTGGTATCTTTGGAGTACATCACCTCTAAACCGGGTGGTCAAGCTAGTTAAAACTAATGAGTCCATTAAGGTCATCGTAACAAGAAACTTTTCTGCCAAAGAGAGAATGGTCTGGAGCAGGATGTTTTTCCAATGAGGAAATCGAGCAAAACAGCCAGAGAGGCAGAGGTGGTATTCACTTACCTTCCCTACCGGTTTGCAAATCTGAGCGTGCACGCGCCTCGTCCCCACATGCACATGTGCTTTGCTTGCTCGCGCGCCTTCTGCGCATGTGCCCGGCCTCAAAAACGTGCCTAAATAGGATGGCATAGAGCCAGGGGCGGGTGGGCAGTCCAACCCACAATTTCTGCTACCAGTTCAGGCGAACCAGTCTGAACCAGCCTGAACCGGCTGAATACCACCTCTGCAGGGAGGTAGGGAAGGGCTGGTTTTATCTCCCTTACATGGAAATGGGGACCTACATGAAAACACCAGGCTAAAACATATGAAGAACGGTTGCGGGAATTGAGAGGTCTAGAAGGACTGGAGGGGACATGATAGCAGTCTTCCAATATTTGAAGGGCTGCCACAAAGAAGAGGGAGTCAAGCTATCCTCCAAAGCACCTGAAGGCAGGACAAGAAGCAATGGATGGAAACTCATCAAGGAGAGAAGCAACCTAAAACTAAGAAATTTCCTGACAGTTAGAACGATTTGTTAGGAAATGAGTATTACCTACCTTGTTGGGTTGGCAATATATAAATCCACCAATATGCATCATACTGTGTCCTGATTGGTTAGCTCTGTAGCCAATCTCCTTAAGAGGGAGCTAGGAACACGGTTTGTTTCTCTTTGCTGTTCTTGCTCTCTGATATCTCTGTTTGCAAATCCAGAAGAACTGTTTATTGTGAATGACTACGACGACTGGTAAGAAGACTTTGCTATTGGATTATCCCTGGACTGTCATTTTGCTATCTCCTGCTTTATATGTGTATGACCTGGACTGTTTATTGGACTGTGCCTTATTATTTCCTGAAAGTAAACACAACTCAGTGTATCTGTGTGTTGACTGTGTTTTATTCGTGCCTACTCTCAATCGTTTTCATGTGCACACCCTTGCTATTCAAGGGTTACTCTGCAAATTCCTTAACACAATTCATCAGTGGAGCAGCTTGCCTCCAGAAGTTGTGGGTGCTCCATCACTGGAGGTTTTTAAGAAGAGATCGGACAACCATTTGTCCGGGATGGTATAAGATGGTATTAGAGCAGGGGATGGACTAGAAGATCTCTTAGGTCCCTTCCTATGATTCTATTAGTCCCCAGGATTCCAAACAAAATCAGCCGTTCCTGTCACTTGAATTATTTCTGAGGTTAGTGGATCTCCGAAGCCGACTTTTGTACAATTTCTTCTCCGTTACAGAGAATAGAACATAAAGCATACATATCTGGTTATTGCTACATATGCCTGCTCGTTTGATCTCATCTGATGTCTCAGTGCGCCCCTATGCACGCATTATCTTCAACTTCCTAAAGTTGTGAAGAACAGTGAAAAATTCAAGGGGTGGGGGGGGGAAGCTGCCACTGCACCCAGCTGCATTTTGGTTCACGTCAAGCAAGGATGGGCAATTTTTGGAGAGCGGGTTGCAGGCAGACTTTGGAGGCCACAAGACAGCAGGGTCGAAAACTGGCAGCAAAGCAGCAAATAACACTGGTGTGAATTCCCATCAATTTTTCAGCAGCAAAAAAAAAAGGTTCTTCACCGCATAGAAAAGAGGCCAGAAACTCTAGCTGTAATCATTACCTCACTGCCTTCTGTTGTTTGCCAAGGGAGGGAGGGAGGGAGAGAGGGAGGAAAGGAAGGGATGGGAGGAAGGAAGGAAGGAATAAGAGAACGGAGGAAATGAAGAAGGGAGGGAGGGAGGGAGGGAGGAAGGAAGGAAAAGGGAAGGAAGGAGGAGAGAGGAAAGGAAGGAAATTGAGAGGGAAGGAGGGAGGAAGGAATAAGAGTAGGAAGAGAGGGAGGGAGAGAGGGAGAGAGGGAGGAAAGGAGGGGATGGGAGGAAGGAAGGAATAAGAGTAGGGAGGGAGGGAGGGAGGGAGGGAGGGAGGAAGGAAGGGGAGAGAGAGGAAAGGAAGGAACTTGAGAGGGAAGGAGGGAGGGAGGAAGGAAGGAAATTGAGAGGGAAGGAAGGAGGGAGGAATAAAAGTAGGAAGAGAGGGAGGGAGGAAATAAAGAAGGGAGGGAGGGAGGAAGGAAAAGGGAAGGAAGGGGGAGAGAGGGAAGGAAGGAAATTGAGAGGGATGGAGGGAGGGAGGAGGGAGGGAGAGAGGGAGGAAGGAAGGGGATGGGAGGAAGGAAAGAATAAGAGTAGGAAGGGAGGGAGGAAGGGGAGAGAGAGGAAAGGAAGGAACTTGAGAGGGAAGGAGGGAGGGAGGAAGGAAGGAAAATGGAAGGAAGGGGGAGAAAGAGAAGGAAGGGAGGAAATTGGGAGGGAGGGAGGAAAGGAGGGAGGGGAGGAAGGAAGGAATAAGAGTGGGAAGTTAGGAAGGAAAGAAATCAGGGAGGGAGGGAGGAGGAAGAGGAAAAGTTGGGTAGGTGTAGGAACAGAGAGGGAGGGGAGGGAGAATGGAAGAAGAAGGGAAGGAGAAGGGAAGGGTGGAAAGAAGGAAAAGAGAGAGGAGAGGGGTTGGGAAGAGAAAGGGGAAAGGGAGAAAGAGGGAGGGAAGGCTGGAGGGGAAGAGAGAGGGGATGAGGAAGGGAGGGGAAAGAATGGCAGAGTGGAAGTAAGCAGAAAGAGAGGGGGAGAGGAGGAGGAAGGAGCAGAGAGGAGGAAGGAGGGGAAGACTGGGGAAGGAATCCTTCGTATATTCTGCAGCTTCCTCTTTTTTAAAGGGAGTTTTCTTCATCTCCAGGAGATTGCCATCTAACATGGTCCATTCCCTTCTCCTCCCCCAGTCCTCCTCCTCCTCCTCCTCCTCCTCCTCCTCCTCCTCCTCCCTAGGAGTAGGGATGCTCAGGGACAACTCGAATAAGATGCTAATTGCTGGATGCAGAAAGAGACAATTGTGTCCATGACATTTTTAAACGGGAGGCCAAGGCGATTTTCATTTCCACCCCCGGAATACGAACCTGTGATGTCTGATCTGGCCTGAAGGCATGCCGAAGGATTATTTTCTTACCATATTCTATTCCATTTCTACACTGGGCAATTTCAGAAAAGCCTTGGAACTTTTGCATAAAAATCGAGAGGAAAAAACGTGATCTTTTGGCCTTGAAAAGACAGGCCCCTTCGTAGCAAAGGCAGGCTGGAAATCCACAGAGGGGCCTATTCGGTTCCCTCGCTTAAGCCAAGGATTAGCCGGTTTGCATCTCTCTTAAGTTGCTTCTTTAAAGAAAAGAAATTATTGACCTATTCTCCTCCTGTGGTGAACAAAGAAGAGACAGAAGGTTTAGGAAATAAAATGAAAACAAATCAACATATAGAGGTCTTCTAGTCCAATCCCCAATTTAGGCACCAGGAAACCCTATACCACTTCAGACAAATGGTTATCCAACATCATCTTAAAATCTTCCAGTGTTGGAGCATTCACAACTTCTGGAGGAAAGTTGTTCCACTGGTTAATTGTTCTAACTGTCAGGAAATTCCTCCTTAGTTCTAAGTTGCTTCTCTCCTTGATGAGTTTCCACCCGTTGCTTCTTGTCCTGCCCTCAGGTGCTTTGGAGAATAGCTTGACTTCCACTTCTTTGTGGCAGCCCGTGAGATATTGGAAGACTCCTATCCTGTCTCCCCCAGTCCTTCCTTTCATAAGACTAGACCTACCCAATTCCTGCAACCGTTCTTCATATGTTTTAGCCTCCAGTCCCCTAATCATCTTGGTTGCTCTTCTCTGCACCCTTTACAGAGTCTCTTCTTTGTATTGTGGTGACCAGAAGTGGATGCAGTAACCCAAGTCTGGCCTCACCAGTGCAGTATAAAACGGTACCATCACTTCCCATGATTAACAGATTAACAGAGTTGGAAGGGACCTTGTAGGTCATCTAGTCCAACCCCCCTGCCTAAGCAGGAGACCCTACACCATTTCTGACAGATGGCAGTCCAGTCTCTTCTTGAAAGCCTCCAGGGATGAAGCTCCCACAACTTCCGAAGGCAACTTCTGTTCCATGGGTTGATTGTTCTCACTGTCAGAAAGTTCCTCCTTATTTCTAGGTTGAATCTCTCCTTGTTCAGTTTCCATCCGTTATTCCTTGTCTGGCCTTCAGGTGCTTTGGAAAATAGCTTGACCCCCTTCCTCCTCTCTGTGGCAGCCCCTCAAATATTGGAAGATGCTCTCCTGTCTCCCCTGGTCCTTCTCTTCGCTAGACTAGCCATGCCCAGTTCCTGCAACCGTTCTTCGTATGTTTTAGCCTCCAGTCCCCTAACCATCTTTGTTGCTCTTCTCTGCACTCTTTCTAGAGTCTCAACATCTTTTTTACATTGTGGCGACCAAAACCGGAATGCAATATTCCAAGCTGGCCTTACCAAGGCATTATAAAATGGTATCAACACTTCACGTGATCTTGATTCTATCCCTCTGTTTATGCAGCCTAGAACTGTGTTGGCTTTTGTGGCAGCTGCCGCACACGGCTGGCTGGTATTTAAATGGTTGTCCACTAGGACTCCAAGATCCTTCTGACAAAACCCCCATCTAACTATGTTCCCCCTCCCTATCTCTTCTTTGCATCGTGGCAACCCTGAAGCATCCAAAATGGGCCCAGCCAGGTTCGTTTCCGAGTTGACAGAAATAAGGTTTAACGCAGACTTCAGGAGCAGTTTCCTGATGTTACGTTGCCAGCCAGGGAAACAATTTGTCCCCTTGAAGTGTTGTGTTCTCCTTCCCTGGATGTCTTCAGACAGAGGACCGATGGTCGTTGTTCACAGATGCTCTCGTAGATCCACCGCTGAATCAGAAGTCAGTCTGGATGACCTCTAAGCTTCCTTTCCAGCTCTAGAACCCTATGGTTCAAAGCCCACAGACCACCATTCAATTCAATCTCTTTTTCTGCAACTTCCTTTCATGTTGTAGGATCAGGGGTGAAATCTACTTACCTTCCTTATCAGTATTGTGGTCCGCCAGCAGCCTGCGGAGCTAGCAGCGGAGTCGGACAGTGAGGAGGCTGAGGAAGAACATGGGCCAGTCCTGGAGTCTGGGGAAGGCCTGGACGAGGGCTCTGCGTCGGAGGCAGAGATGGGGCCAGGGCCATCGGGGAGTGATGTGTGGACTCCGGAGCCTCCAGAGGCTGACAGCAGAGAGGCAGAGGAACAGGAGGAGCCTGTTCCTAGTGCACGCATGAGAAGAGCTGCCAGAAGGCAAGAGCAGCTAAAGCAAAAAGGACGACTCAGGAGTAAGGCCAAGATATGATTGGCCCCTCCCAGAAGGCTTAAAAAACCAGCAACAGCTCTTGGGCTCTTTTCGGAAAACAACATTGATAGATTTGTTTCTTGTTTTGCGGCATTTATTTCTTGTCGGCGTCTTCTGCTTCTGAACTTTTGCCAAGAAAAGCCTTTGGCAGGTTGGCTAATTAGACCAAGGTTGGTGATAAGGCTGAAGAATTGTGTATGAAGAATTTGTTTTGAATGAGTTTGGACTACGCTGTGGATGAGTTAATTCTCAGCTGTTCTAGTAAAATCTGTTTGTTTCGAACTGTTTGCGTCTGATAATACCTACTTGGGCCTGGGTCACAACAACCAGTTCGGAAGTACATGCACCACACACACATGCTGATTTTGCTCATGCGTGCATCACATGTGTGCATAGTCCTCTGCACATGCACAGAAGGTAAAAAACACATGACACTGGGTGGTGGGAAGAGCCTCGCGCCACCATCGCTACCGGTTCTCCGAACCACCTGCCACAATCGCTACCGGATCGCCCGAACCGGTCCGAACCGGGAGCATTTCACCCCCGCGTAGGATCTCTGCAAACTGCTGATTCTATTAACCTCGGGCCGAACGCATGAATGCCTTGCTTTTCCAACGTTGGCTTCCAACATCTGCTCCCTTCCAACATGTGTCTCATTTTGTTCTTGCCGATTGCAAGGGATGATGAGAGAAAGCGCTGCCCTTGCCTTCAGCTTGAGAAGGGGAAACTTTACATCGCGGCTCATTGATATTCCAAAAACATAATTCTCTGAGCACGATCTCCAGCACCAGCGAATCCATGGAAACGGAGGAAAGCCAGGTAAAAAACAACAAGTAAATTACTTTCCCCAGAATGAGGACACGCAGATCTCTTTAAGAGAGTCCTAAATTGAAGACTCTGTGTGTGTGTGTGTGTTTGTATACACCTGCTTTTGAGTCAATCGCCTGGAACTCCGTGTAGTGCAGAGAAGAGCAACGAAGATGATTAGGGGACTGGAGGCTAAAACATATGAAGAACGGTTGCAGGAATTGGGAGGTCTAGTTTAATGAAAAGAAGGACTAGAGGGGACATGATAGCAGTATTCTGATATCTCAGGGGCCTTTGGGAGTCATTTCAACAGTTCCAAGAAGGCTCCAATCCCATTTGCAACCCTCAGGTGACCCTGAGGACACAGATAAACCTCCAAGCAGCCTCAATGACCCTCTAAAAGGATGCAAATGACCAGCTGTCTGCAAGGAGTATGAATCCTTCCATTCCCCACCATCCAGCCAGAGCTGAAGAAGCTTCTTGGATGAGACGGGAAACGTCTTCAAAGAAAAACAAGAAAGTCCAGTTGCTGCTTGAAAAAAACACCTTTGGGGCAACCTAGGATTGCATTAGCTTTTTTGGCTGCAGCCGCACGCTGCTGTCTCATATTTAAGTAATGGTTCAACTAGGACTCCAAGTTCCCTTTGGCGGTTCCTGCTATTCAACCAGGTTTGTTCTAACCCGTAGCGGTATACTTGGGTTTTCTTGACTAATTGTAAAACCTGACTTTTCCCTACATTGAATTTTGTTTTGTTAGATAGGACTGTTGTGGCCTGCCAATGGCCAGCGGAGCTAGCAGCAGAGTCAGACAGTGAGGAGGTTGGGGAGGTACCCGGGCCAGTCCTGGGGGCTGGGGAAAGCTCAGATGACAGCTCTGCATCGGAGGCAGAGAGGGAGATAGCAGTGAGGCAGAGGAACAGCTGGAGCCTGTTCCCAGTCCGCGCATGCGCAGAGCTGCCAGAAGACAAGAACAGCTCAGGAAGCAGGGTCGACTTGGGAGTAAAGCCATACCTTGGAGGTAATTGCCCCCTCCCATAGGAAACAAAAGAGGAGCAAACAGAGAGGGGGCTTTTGCAGGAAACAATTCATTCGTTCGGTCGTTTCAAGAGTGAAAAGTTCTGTTCGTGACTCTAAGACAGCGGTCACCAACTGGTGGTCCATGGACCACTGGTGGTCTGCGAGAAAATTGTGGTGGTCTGCAGAAAAATTATTTGCATTTTTTATATTGCACTAAATCAGGGGTCCTCAAACTACGGCCCCTGGGCCGGTTACATGCAATGAACGGTTGTGTTGCGGCAGAGAGTCTCCCCCTTCGGGGTCTTTTTGTGTGGGTCTGAGGGGGGCAGAAATTCCAACTCGGGGTCTGCTTCAGCCTCCTGGTGTGGGGTTTTGGGTGAAGGCTGGAGGGAAGTGCTGCTGTTGGCAAAAAGGTGGAGGGCCTCGTTCCAGTGGGACTGTATCATGGCCTGGAACTGGCTGACCATCTCTGCCCGCTGAGCCTCCAGGAGTCGGTACCTGGCCTTGCACTCCCGCAGGTCTTCCCTCTGCTTGGAAAGCCTATGCTCATAGTCCTCAGTGAGGTGCTTCTGCTGAGCCTCCTTCTCGGCCAGATCCAATTTGAACTGAGCTGTTTTGCCAACTCTTTCTCCTGGTAGCTGCTTAGCTCCAACAACTGCTTCCTGTTGGGGCCCTAAGGAGCCCGGGTGGGGGAGGGGAGGAGTAGTTGGGAGGGGAGGGGTGAGTAGAGGCCCCTCGACACGAGTGACATCGAGTTGACCACACCCACCCAGTCACATGACCACCTAGTCACACAGCCGGTCATTAGGCAGATCATCTTAGTGGTCGGCAGGATTTAAAATGATGAATTTAGTGGTCCCTGAGGTCCGACAGGTTGGTGACCTCTGCTCTAAGAGACTCTGTGCCAAGGTTTCCCTTACTCTGCGTTTGGAAACAATTCACGTGGCAGCTTGCCAAGCGAGATAAGGTCTGTGTTGATAAATGTTCCTTTGGAAAACTGTTTGGGACAAACCTTGCTGACTGTGAATGAATGTAATTCACAGTCGTGTAAATAAAAGAGGTTTCGCCGAAACCAATTCCTGTTTTTTAAGGGAGCCTAGGTCATAAAAAGGACCCAGTGTTTAAGTCTGTTGCAGCTTTTAAGCTTATTGTAAAACTTGACTTTTCTCTCGGCCGAGTTTTCGTTTCGTTCGATAAGACCCAGTGTTTAAATCTGTCACAGCTTTTAAGCTTAACCAACTTTCCGCACACCTGGATGTGACACACTTCTCTCTCTCCGTCAAGCAGCTCCTTGCACATCAACACCTGGATTTGTTGATCGCTTCACAGACAGCTTCCTAATTGCCCAGCAGAAAATGACACAGATGTTCAGAGGGGCCACTAAATGAGATTCTTGTTTTCCAAACACAACCTGAGATTTAATTACAGGCACACTGAGTGCTTATTAAAACTCCCTTTCACCCATTGTTTTCCCGGGGCCTGTGCATATTGAATCTAGCAGCAAATAGAGATTCTAATAATTATCAATCTTGCTTTTTCCAACGGAAAGCTAAAAAGGGCTTCGCATCAAGCCCCACAACCAGCGGAATCAAATTGCTCTTATAGGGACTTTTCGGATGGCAAAAAGAATATCCTAATTTCTTTTTAATTGGGTTTTTTAAAAATAATAATAATAAAAGGCTTTTCCTGAAATCTGAAGCTTGACGGAGCTGAAAAAAAATTGGTTTATCAGTATGTTGTCTAGCATGAATGAGAGGCTGTGCAAAGACACAATCCTTTTGAACGATGAAGAATGGCTGCAGGTTTGAGGTCTAGCTAGTCTAGAGAAAAGGAGGACTAGGGGGTACACGACAGCAGTAGTCCAGTATTGGAGGGGCTGCCACAAAGAAGTGGGACCAATTTATTTTCCAAAGCACCGGAAGGCAAGACGAGAAATAATGGATGGAAACAAATCAAGGAGAGAAACAACCTGGAATTGAGAAGAAACTTCCTAACAGTGAGGACAATTAACCAGTGGAACAGCTTGCCACCAGAAGTTGTAGGTGCTCCACAGTTTCAAAAATTTTTACTACTGGTTCTGTGGGTGTGGCTTGGTGGGCGTGGCATGGCTTGGTGGGTGTGGCTTGGTGAGCGTGGCAGGGGAAGGATACTGTAAAATCTCCATTCCCACCCCACTCCAGGGGAAGGTTACTGCAAAATCCCCCTGAGCCGCCCTCCGAGCTCCACTTTCGCTGGCAGAGGCACCGCAGGCTGGTCCTTTGCTGTTTCCAGGCCGGCCTCATGGGCCAGATCTAAGCACGCCGTGGGCCTGATCCGGCCTGGGGGCCTTGAGTTGGACAACCCCTGTTGTAGAATATCAACCCCCCCCCCCAGTTGTGAAAGTTGCAATTTATTCAGGGGTGAGCTGCTGAGGGTTCGGGAGAACCTCTAGCTAAGAGTCTGTGCAGTTCGAAGAACCTCCAAATCCCATTCCTGGCTGGCCCCTCCCACCCCATCCTGTCCCTCTCAGGAGTCTCCAAGTGGCCTGTTTTGGATGCAGGTAAGTGCAGGATGCACGCGGAGGCTCAGGGAGGGCAAAAAACGGGCCTACCAGAAGATTGGGAAGGCCAGAAATGGGCCCAGCCTCCAGAGGGCCCCCGGAGCCTGGGGAGGCCGTTTTCACCCTCCTGGAGGCTCAAAGAAAGCCTCCAGAGTCCAGAGAGGGCTCCCCCTCCTGCCATGGTGCAGGAAGCCGACTAGGCCATGCCCATTATGGACCCAGCCAGCCAGCAACCAGGCGGAGAACTGGTTCAAAGCCCACCTCTGAATTTATTACACCTCTTTCCTTTCTCCGCAGCGTCTCGGATTAACTCGCGAGGTAAATGAGTAACAACCGTACGGAGGATTCGAAAAGGAATTTAATACCGCTCTGGCAAATCCAGAAATATCATTTCAAGGGGAAGGCAGGGGCGACATGGGATTAAGTAAACACCATCAGATCATCCGGCTATTAAGCCTGACTGTAAATCCCGAAGCAAACATGTAGGATGAAAAAAAACTAGAGATTAAAAATATAAATAAATACAGGGAGCAATTTTACTAAAGGACCGTGTCACCGTGATTCTATCAGGACTAAGACGCGGCAATGCAACAATTTATGCTGGGTTGTTTCTGCGTGGTGCCATATCGTTCACAAACATACCTAACTGTCAAGAGAGAGGCACATATAAATTGCCCTGTGTGATTTTGCTTTCATTTAAACATTTATTTCCTCTCTGATATATATATATAGCCCCCACCTAAACAGAACACACCCCCATCCAATCAGAGCACAGCCAAGCTCCCACCCAATCAGTTCACACCCCCACTGGCAGTTAAAAGGAAGAAACAGCTGCGATCACACATTGCTCCTAGAAGCACGAAGCCGAAAACACCAGCCTGAAGATGACGAACGAGACTTCGTCGAAATGTCGCCAAGACACTTCCAATTTTACCCGGGAGAAAAACCTGAATAACCAAAGACCTACATATATATACTGTATATATATATATATATATATATATATATATACACACACACATACATACATACATACATACATACATACATACATACATACATACATTAAACGTGCCCTGCAGGCAGAATGCAATACAGATAGTCCTTGACTTACGACCTTACGAATTGAGCCCCAAATTTTTGTCACTGAGCAAGACAGTCGTTAAGTGAGTTTTGCCCCGTTTCAACGAGCTTTCTTGCCACCGTCGTTAAGTGAATTACTGCAGTCGTTCGCACGGTTGTGAAGTGAATCTGGCTTCCCCATTGACTTCGCTGGTCAAAAGTTTGCAAAATGTAATCACAGGACATTGCAACCGTCATAACTATGAATCATTTGCCAATCGTCTGAATTTTGATCACATGATCCCGGGACACTGCAACTGTCTTAAATACATGGCTTGGTGGACATGGCAGGGGAAGGATACTGCAAAATCCCCATTCCCATCCCACTCCTGGGGGAAGGATACTGCAAAATCTCCATTCCCACCCCATTCCTGGGGGAAGGATACTGCAAAATCCCCATTCCCGCCCCACTCCTGGGGGAAGGATACTGCAAAATCCCCATTCCCTCCCCATTCTTGGGAGAAGGATATTGCAAAATCCCCATTCCCGCCCCACTCTGGGACCAGCCAGAGGTGGTATTTGCCGGTTCTCCGAACTACTCAAAATTTCCGCTACCAGTTCGCCAGAACCTGTCAGAGCCTGCTGAATAATACCCCTGTAGAAAGGGCTTTGAATGGTGGCAGAGAAGCTTCACAAGAAGCATCATATCACTTTCTCACCTCCGGAGGAGAATTGTATCATGCGCAAGTCATATCACACTGGCCTGTGGCTAATGACCTCCCAGCTCTGGGTTCACTTATCATACTAAACCAAACTGAAATAAACAGCCCTTTTGCTCAGTGAGACATATTAACTCGGCCTTTACGTCTAGCAGGAAAGTTGCAATTCATTTGAGAGAATCCAATCCAGGAAATTCTTAAGTAAGGGCTAGCCACTCAAAACAGGACGTAGAACCATACGGTTGGAAGGGACCTTGGAGGTCTTCTAGTCCAACCCTCTGCTCAAGCAGGAGACCCTATTCCATTCCGCACAAATGGCTGTCTAGTATCTTCGTAAAAACCTCCAGTGATGGAGCCTCCATAGTTACTGGAGCCAAAATAAGAAGGAGGAGGAGGAGGAGGAGGAGGAGGAGGAGGAGGAGGAGGAGGAGGAGGAGGAGGAGGAGGAGGAGGAGGAGGAGGAGGAGGAGGAAGAAGAAGAGGAGGAGGAGGAGGAGGAGGAGGAGGAGGAGGAGGAGGAGGAGGAGGAGGAGGAGGAGCCTGGTGGCACAGCAGACTAATAGCCTGTTATTATCATTCAGCTGCCTGCAATTACTGCTAGTTCGAATCTCCCCAGGCTCAAGGTTGACTCAACCTTCCATCCTTTCTAAGGTAGGTGAAATGAGGACCCAGTTTGTGGGGGCAATAAGTTGACTTTGTATAAATATACAAAAGTATGAAGGCTATTGCTTAACGCATTGTAAGCCGCCCTGAGTCTCCGGAGAAGGGCGGCATATAAATCAAATTAAAGAAGAAGGAGGAGGAGGAGGAGGAGGAGGAGGAGGAGGAGGAGGAGGAGGAGGAGGAGGAGGAGGAGGAGGAGGAAGAAGAAGAAGGAGAAGGAGAAGGAGAAGGAGAAGGAGAAGGAGAAGGAGAAGGAGCCTTGGTAGTACAGTGGTTTAATGCACCCTGTTATTAACACAGCTGCCTACAATTTACTGCTGGTTCGAATCTCTCTAAGGCTCAAGGTTGACTCAGCCTTCCATCCTTTCTAAGGTAGGTTAAATGAGGACCCAGTTTGTGGGGGCAATAAGCTGACTTTGTATAAATATACAAAAGTATGAAGGCTATTGCTTAACGCATTGTAAGCCGCCCTGAGTCTCCGGAGAAGGGCGGCATATAAATCAAATTAAAAAAAAAAAAAGGAGAAGGAGAAGAAGAAGAAGAAGGTGGTACTTATTAAGAATTACTTAAGAAGGTACTTGGTTGATACCTAGGACGCTGGCAGCAACCCGTATCAACTATGAGCATCAGTCAATGGTATTTGTGATGCATTTTTGAATGTTCAGTTGACTGAGATTCATATTTAATGAATAACGATAACAATAACAATAACAATAATAATAATAATGTTGGAAGGTCATCTAGTCCAACCCTCTGCCCACGCAGGAGACCTGTACTAGGGATTGGAACCACCAAACTGCCAACCTTTCTGATCGAAAAGCTCTGTATCTTAGCCACTGAGCCACCTCGTCAGGCTAAACACTTCTGTTCTACTGTTCAATTGTTCTCCATGTCAAGAAATTTCTCCATAGGTTTTAGGCTCGATCGATCTCTAATAAGCCTCCATGCATTCATATGACCAAACCGGTCTGCCGAAACTGGTCAGAACCGGCTGAATCCCATCTCTGCATATGACCACAATTGAGGCCCAAATTTCTGTTGCTAAGGGAGACATTTGTTAAAAGAATTTTGCTCCATTATATGACCTTTCTTGCCACTCATCTGACTTCGAACCAGTCCTGACCCTGCTTAGCTTCCAATTCCAGAGAAAAATCAGAGATTTAATTTAACTCACTCGTTGAAAAAAATCTAGAATATAGAACTTAGAATAACAGAGTTGGAAGGGATCTTGGAAGTCATCTAGTCCATCTCCCTGCACAAACAGGAGAGTCTATATACCGTTTCAGACAAGTGGCTGTCCAGTCTCTTCTTGGAAACCTCCAGTATTGGAGCATCCAAAAGGCAAATCATTCCATAGATTAATTGTTCTCACTGTTAGAAATTTTCTCTTTAGTTCTAGGTTGCTTCTCTCCTTGATTAGTTTCCATCCATGGCTTCTCGTTTTCTCTTCAATTGCTTTGGAGAATAATTTACTCCCTTCATCTTTGGGACAGGCCCTCAAATAGGGGAACAGCAGATCAATCGTAGGCTGGGCCCATCGAAAAATCCTTGCTGGGAACACAATCCTTTCAGCAGTCCCAAAAAGTTTCCAAACCCATTTGTACTCTGAATCAGGTTTCCCTGAGGGCACAGATAAACCTCCAAGCGGCCTCAATGATCCTCAGAGGGAGTACTAACGACCAGATGACTGCAAGGAACAGAAATTTTCTTCCATTCTCCGCCATTCATTCAGAACGGAAGAAACCTCTTGGGTGAGAAGCGAAACGTCTTGGAGGAAAAACCATGTCCAGGTGCCTCTTGGAAAAAAGCACTGTTATAATCCCACCAGTTTTGCCGAGAGATGCTGCCTTTTTATGCCGAGCATTCTCTTTCCCCTTCTCTGAACCCCTCAAAAGGACAATAAAAAAACCTACGGCAAAATCCCTGCTCTGTTTCTTTGGTGGGTTAATTGTGATGTCTCAGCAATGGTTTTGCGCACCTTTCTACCCCTTTCGATACCACATGTCAGAGATCAATACTGCAGATGTTGACTTAGCTACCTTGCCTGCAAGAGGTATTTTAATACCTTAAAAGTGTGACAACAAAGAAGAAAGAGGGTTCAGACAGAAGCAGAAGGATGGCTCTTTTTTCCCCCTAATCCAAATTTCTGGAACTTCGTTTCCAGGTTGCCTTAATTTTTTGATGTTCTACTTCTCAAGGTTTTTTTTTTCCCTCTTCTCTCTCTCTCTCTCTCTCTCTCTCTCTCTCTCTCTCTCTCTCTCTCTCTCTCTCTCTCTCACACACACACACACACACACACATCTTTTTCTGCCTCTCTTATCTTTGTCTATCTATATCTATCTCTTTCTATCTATTTTTCTATATCTAACTGTCTATCTCTCTCTAAAACTCTATTTTTCTATCTATCTATCTATCTATCTATCTATCTATCTATCAATCTATCTCTATCTATCTATCTATCTCTAAATCGGTCTCTTTCTCTATCTATCTATCTATCTATCTATCTATCTATCTATCTATCTATAAACCTCTATTTTTCTGTCTATATCTATCTATCCATATCTATCTATCTATCTATCTATCTATATCTATCTATCTCTAAATACTTTTCTATTTATCTATCTCTATCTATCTATCTCTATCTATCTATCTCTAAATCTATTTTTCTATATATCTCTATCTATCTCTAAATCTATTTTTCTATATATCTCTATCTATCTCTAAATCTCTATCTAACTTTCTATCTATCTCTAAATATCTATTTTTCTATCTATATCTATCTATCTATATCTATAAATATCTATTTTTCTATCTCTATCTAGCTAAATCTCTATCTATTTTTCTATCTCTATCTATCTATCTCTAAATCTCTATCTATCTATCTTTCTACCTATTATCTATCTATCTCTAAATATCTATTTTTCTATCTATCTATCTATCATCTATCTCTATCTATCTATAAATCTCTATTTTTCTATCTATCTCTATCTATCTAGCTAAATCTCTATCTATTTTTCTATCTATCGATCTATCTATCTATCTATCTATCTATCTATCTATCTATCTATTTATCTATCTATCTATCTATCGATCTATCTATCTATCCATCTATCTATCATATCTCTCCCTCATCTATCTATAATCTGTCTGTCTGTCTGTCTGTCTGTCTGTCTGTCTGTCTGTCTCTCTCTCTCTCTCTCTGTCTCCCCCCCCTTCTCTCTTTCCCTCCCGCAATGCATATTAAATGTTAACATGTTATCCTTGACCTTTTCAATCCACAAAGATGAAAATCCAATTCCCTGCTGGCAAGTGAGGTGGATGGGGGGAGACGGACTGAAGGCAATAGAGGCTTTGAAGAAAATGCCATTGGCAAAATGTTTGTCTCTTTCTCTGTGTGTGTGTGCGTTTGTGTGTTTCATGCACCTGGTGAACAGAGCTCACTCACTGAAGATTTCGGAGTACCACAAGACCACTACCATTTTCCTAGCTAGAGAGGACCGGGTTTGGCCAAGGATGAGAAGACTTGGGTTCAAATGCTGATTGATACTTTTCAAGTGGCTAGATCAATCAGAACCCATCGCTTTGATCCCACCCAGAAGGGGTGAGAATAAAAGAGAGACACCCCCCTGCTGCATGCAAGAAGCCCTCATTTGCTAAAACCAGGTTTCACAAGTCCAATGTCAACTTGCAAAGCTTTCAAGTTGCCATGAACAGGAGGGAGGGAGAACTGAAGTGAATTCCATACATTCTTCCTGACCGCAATCAGAAGGAGGGTGTTAGGTTTCACAGCCAGCCAAAGTGGGTAATTGGAGAATGTGATTTATGACATGGCCAGGGAGGAGGGGAGAGACAGGGTCATAGGGGAACGTAAATCTACGTAGGATCAGTCCTAACTGCATCCCAGTATTGCCGGAATGTTGCTTCTAATAAATGACTATATTTCCTTTGAAGTTTGGATCATGGCTCATGAATTAATTAGGGCATCTTTCGGAAACTTGACATCCAACTGCTGGGGTGACATGTCACATAAGGGGCTTTGCTCACCAAGATGAATTATTCAGGTTTTTAAAACGATGGGCTGTTTCAAACCACGGGCCCGGATTTCTGACACCATGCCAAAACACAAGCTATCCAACTCGTTTTGACTTATATTGCAGGCCCCACCTTGGTGGGCTTCATTCCAGCTTCTTAGAACATAGATGTTCTGTCCCCGTACCATGCACGCACCCCCACAGACGGCCCGGAGTTAATAAGCCACACGACAAAACTCTTTGATGATAAAGCTGGCAGCAACCCAGTGGCTAGCTGCCAATTCAGACTTTACTCACACAAAACAAAGATTAGTCCAAATGCAGTCCGATAAAGCAGGCAAAGTCCATAACGCAGAGATCATGGAGTATTTCCAGTTTTTGCTCGTCACAAACTGAACCGGCTACCACACCCACATTTATACCCTGTGGGGTGTGGTCCAGTGACTCAGCTAATCTCTGGCACGCCTTCCCCTCTGCTGCGCACGCTTCTCCCTGTGCCTCTGTCGCGGGTCCAGCCAGCACTTATCTTCCTCATCGCTCTCCACCTGTGGCTGTGGGGATGTGCTTGGCTCTGAGCCTATCGTTTGGCCTTCGGTGTCCTCTGGAGGCATTGCCAGAGAGGAGGGTCCTGGAGAGGGAGGCCTTGCCAACTCCTCCCCCTCACTCTCAGAGTCTGCATCTGTCGATAGCCCAGGCTCAGGCAACAGAGCCACAACAATAGAATCATAATGTCAGCACGTCAAGATGCATTTATCCTAGTGCTGACATAAGAAGGAGAACACAAGTGTCTGCAATGGGACGGTTGCCTTTCACCTACTTAATTCCTCTGGAGATAATGTCCCCTAGGAGATGGATGGGAGGGGGGAAATTCTTTGAATTGGAGCAATAGATTAGGGGTGAATGATTGGGAAGATGGCCAATGAATGCAGAGGAGTGGGGGAAGGAAGAGGAAGGGTTTTGGGGCAGCACATCAGTGCCGGCTGCAACGAGTCGGTGTAAAAAGTGCTGTGCTTAATAAAATGAAAGTTTGTTTTATAAAAGACTTTGTTTGCGATGCAATTTATTTGAAGACAGCCTGAAAACCTGACACATAGGGTTAGAAGGGACCTTGGAGGTCTTCTAGTCCAGCCCCTTGTTCAAACAAGAGACCCTATACCACTGATAGCTAACCTTTTTGCCATTGCATGCCAAAAGCGGGGGGAGTGTGGGGGGGCGTTGAGCACACACGTGCCCATACTCATAATTCAATGCCCCCCACGCCCCACCCCTCCACGCACTCACGCAGGCTACCCCTGCTACCTCCGCTTTTGGCACGCGCCAGCAAAAAGGTTACCGGTGGGACCTGGAAAGCCCATTTTTCACCCTCCCCAGGCTCCAGAGGCTTTCTTGGCGCCTGGGGAGGGTGAAAACAGCCTCCCCCACCATCCCGGAGGCCCTCAGGAGGTTGGAAATGGCCTGTTTCCCAACTTCCGGTGGGTCTGGAAGGCCCGAAAATCAGCTGGCGGGTGTGCCCATGCACGTTGGAGCTGAGTTAGAGCAACATTCGTGTGCCCACAGGTATGGCTCCACGTGCCACCTGTGGCATGCATGCCATAGGTTTGCCATCACGGCCCTATACTGTTTCAAACAAATGGCTGTCCAATGCCTTCTTAAAAACCTCCAGTATGGAAGCCCCCACAACTTCTGAAGGCAAATTCTCAAAGTAGGATGCACAATCTCTCAACTTGGGATCAAAGCTTGTTGGGACAGGATTGTGCTGAATTGTTTCTGAGATATCACCCATGTGGGACCATGTGTGTTTACAGAATAGATACAGAATAGAATACAGAATAACAGAGTTAGAACCAAGCTCAAAGAACACCAAGCACCTCGCGGTCCCCCTCCTCCTCCACTCCATAAACCCCACTCCTGTCGAGCACTCATGATGTTACATGGTTGGGTCATGAAACGTCTTCAACAGTGGTGGGTTTCGAAAAATTCTACTACCGGTTCTGTGGGTGTGGCTTGGTGGGCGTGGCTTGGTGGGGCGTGGCAGGGGAAGGATACTGTCAGCGTTTCAGCACTGACATAGAAAGGGAGATAAGCCCTGGACTTTTGCCTGCTAATCCCTTTGAAGCTCGGTCTCCGTGGAAATGAAGAGGGGGGGGACATTCCTGTGAAATGACGAGACAAGAAGTCAGGAGAGTGACTTGGAAGATAGCCAATGAGAAGCAGAGAATTGGGGATCGGAAAGGGAGGGATTGGAGGGCAAAAGGTCAGTCTTGTCCGCACGAGTCATGATCTGGTTGCTGTGCTCGAATAAAGAGAAGATTTCCTTAAAGATTGGCAGTTTGGAAATTCATTTATTTTGAGATATCATCGAAGTCTGACAGATACTATAAAATCTCCATTACCAATCCACACCAGAGGAAGGATACTGTAAAATCTCCGTTCCCTCCCCAATTCAGGGGAAGGTTACTGCAAAATCCCCATTTCCTCCCGATCAGCTGGGACTCGGGAGGCAGAGAATAGATGGGGGCGGGGCCAATCAGAATTTTTAACTACCGGTTCTTCGAACTACTCAAAATTTCCACTACCGGTTCTCCAGAATTGGTCAGAACCTGCTGAAGCCCACCTCTGGTCTGCAAGAAAACAACCATAACTCAGAAAGCATCAAGGACTCCACAGTCATCCATTCCTCAAATTCTAATTCAATTCAAATCTTTATTGTTAGTGTGCAACATACGTACAATGAGATTGGTTGAGCTCCCTCAGTGCACCCCTCCCAACACAATACAACTCACAGTGAAGACAGAAAATCCCTAACCCAATAAACCTCCTTCTCCTCCTTCTCCTCCACTCCCTTGAAGCTCTGATGATATTATCTAGTTGCATCATGAAACGTCTACAAGAAAACAACCAAACTCAGAGAGCACTAAGGACTCCACAGTCAACTTCCTCCTCTTCCTCCTCCTTCTTGTAAACTCTACTCCCTTGTAGCCCTGATGTTGTTACCTAGTTGTAACAATCATGAAATGCCATGAAATGTCTGCAAGAAAACAGCCAAGCTCAGACAGCACCAAAGGAAGAATATTTCTTAAAGAACATCGTTCAACACATAACAATGTCCTGCAAGACCAGGGGTGAAATCCAGCAGGTTCTGACAGGTTCTGAAGAACCGGTAGCAGAAATTTTGAGTAGTTTGGAGAACTGGCAAATACCATCTCTGGTTGGCCCCAGAGTGGAGTGGGAATGAAGATTTTGCAATATCCTTCCCCCAGGAGTGGGGAGGGAATGGGGATTTTGCAGTATCCTTCCCCTGCCATGCCCAACAAGCCACGCCCACCAAGCTACACCACGCCCACCAAGCCACGCCCACAGAACTGGTAGTAAAAAAAAAATGAATTTCACCACTGCTGCAGACCCTAATGAAGAACGACCAACATTTTATAGGTGGCATTTAACACCGGTGAGATTGGCTAAAATGTACGCAAATATAAAACCGGACTGCTGGAAGTGTAAATATAAGGACGGAACATTTTATCACATGTGGTGGCAATGCCCCAAAGCAAAGAAATATTGGGAACAGATAAGGAGATGGTTACAGGAGATAACAGGGAAACAAATTGAATTTAAACCTGAGTTATTTTTATTAGGAATAAAGATAAAGAAGCAACTCCAACATATCATTTTACGTATAGTAACAGCAGCACGAATTGCTTCTGCCCAATGTTGGAAACTTGAAAATATACCAGCCAACGAGAGGATTATTCATAAGATCTTAGAATGTGCCGAGATGTATAAGCTCACATTAGAAATAAAAAGCAAGGAAGAAACAGAATGTTATGAGATGTGGGATAAGTGGTATAAGTGGTTAGAACAGAGAAACAAAAATGTATAGAAATAAATGTAGATACCTGTAAGAGACACATTTATTTATTCATTTATTTGTTTATTTTCAAATTTCTATACCGCCCTTCTCCTTTCGGACTCAGGGCGGTGAACAGCCAAAATAAAACATTGTACACAAAAGTTAAAATAGGTTTAAAATAATTAAATAAGGTTTGGCCCATAATTTAAAACATTTCAAATAAAATCAATATCAAAATTTTAAAAACCAACCATAAAATCAGGACAGCCTGAAAAAAATAGGTTTTAAGGGCCTGACGAAAAGTCCGGAGGTCTGGGATCACTCTTATCTCTGGAGGTAGATCGTTCCAGAGGATAGGTGCTACCACAGAGAAGGCTCTCCCCCTGGGGGTCACCAGCCGACGTTGCCTGGCCGACGGCACCCTGAGGAGGCCCTCTCTGTGGAAGCGAACCGGCCGGTGGGAGGCAATTGGTGGCAGAAGGCGGTCCCGTAAATACCCCGGCCCTAAGCCATGGAGCGCTTTAAAGGTGATCACCAACACCTTGAAGCGCACCCGGAAGTCCACCGGGAGCCAATGCAGCTCGCGCAGGAGAGGAGTCACATGGGAATGCCCCGTCGCTCCCATAATCCCCCGCGCAGCTGCATTCTGCACCAGTTGGAGCCTCTGGGTGCAATAGTCCAGACATGACACAGTACTGTTAAAAAACGCTTATTGTTATGTAAATTGGAAAAATGGAAAAAAAAAATTTTAAAAAGAAGAAGAAGAATGACCAACAACGAGCCACTGGCCCATTTCTCACACGATCCACCACAAAGTCATAAAAGCCATTGTCACAAAGTCATTGATTTAGCAATGAAATGTTAGAATGGTTTGGATGAAGATGAAGATAGAAGAAACTTATGGAAGATGGAGAAGAAGCCTAGAAGATAACACCGAGATGTCACAGGGAAGGGAGGATTGATGTATTAAATGTTTGTTTGTCTTAAAAAATAAAATAAAAAATTTACTAAAAAAAAACAGTCATAAAAGCCAGTTACATCAAAGCAGAGAGAGCAGACGGCCCGATGCATTGGCGGGGTTAAAGTTCTTCTTTTTAAAAGAGCAGTCATCTTATTTATCTCGTGGCGGACGGACGGGGATGGGCAGGGAAGACAGTTTTAAGCTTCAGAAAAAACCTCACTCATCTCCTTTAAGTCCAGCCTTTCTTGTAGAGAACTGGCAGCAGAAAACATGAATGGCATTGAAAATCTTACATCCCCTTTGTTAAGACTCCTATATCACATCCAGGAGTTGGAGAAAGCTATTATTTTCTCCTTCCCCGAATTCACTGCCAGCATAAACTGCATATTGTTTCAATAACGCCAGATGATTCTCTTAATCCAGCCTGATCGTATTTATTTCCCTGGCTTGCCTCTTGAGGTTAGCTACTTCCCTACCTCCCTGCTTAATTATCAGGCATCTCTCACGAAGCTACTCACCAGAAAATTGTGCAGCTTTCTTTTTTTTAATATATATATATATGTATATATATATATATATATACAGGCCTTCTGCTGGGGCCATCATGTTAATTGAGAACTTATGTCTCTTTGGATTATAGAGCCATATAATCAGGATATATAGGATGGGTGAGGGATGAACGAGAGAGAGAAAAAAGAATTGCAGAATAGTAATTGGCCATCATAGGAGGAAAGCAACCATTTCGCTATATTCTGCATTGGTCAAACCTCACTTTGTAACTGGGTCACTTCTGGGCATGTAATGCTTATGGATGGATGGATGTGTAGGAAGTTAGCACCCACCCCTCTCCTAGAAGAAGGAAATATTCTAGGAAATATTAAAAAGGCAGAATATTGTATTTCCCTGGATGAGAAATGGAGAAACGTGTTTTTTTTTTTGAGGCAGGAAGCAGACTCACTCTTAATAGCCCCCACCCTCCTCAATAGCCCCCAGCAGATGTCAGCACTTAAGAGATAAAGAGATAGCTAGGTCTATTCATAAGCAAATACCCTCAGCCAAGATCCAACAAAGGTAGGAGTAGCCCTCTACCCATCTAGCAACAGAACTCACCACTTGGCACCTGGGGAGATTGCATCACCCAGCAAGACTCAACCAAGCTTGGCAGCTCTTCTCATATGTGCACTAGGAACAGGCTCCTCCTGTTCCTCTGCCTCTCTGCTGTCAGCCTCTGGAGGCTCCGAAGTCCGCACATCACTCCCAGATGGCCCTGGCCCCATCTCTGCCTCCGACGCAGAGCCCTCATCCGGGCCTTCCCCAGACTCCAGGACTGGCCCATGTTCTTCCTCAGCCTCCTCACTGTCCGACTCCGCTGCCAGCTCCACAGGCTGCTGGCGGACCACAACACTACCGTGGACCTCTCCCCATTCTTAAGAGGTCCATAAAGGGGGCGTGCATAAGAGCACCAGCGTGCCTATTGACTGTCTTACTGTCCCCATTTGTCTGTACCTACTTCCTTTGTTTATGTTTATGTTTATACCTATACCTGCTATCTTTTTCTTTTATTGAAAAGTTTTACAGAAAAACAAAAATTTTCTTCCCCCCCCCCATGTTCCCCCCACCCTTTCCCTCCCCTCCCCTCATCCCACCCTCCCCCCCAGACTTCCCAGAGCAAAATACAAGTTATTTCATTTAACAATCATGAGCTAGATTAACCTACCTATCCTCAGACTACTACCTCCCCCCCTGAAACCTTAACTCCACTATAGATAACATAATACTTCTAATACTTAACATTCATTCATAAGCTATTTGATATTTTCTTGTCTTATTTTGAATATAATCAATCCATCTTCTCCATTCCGATACGTATCTTTCTTGTGTATGGTCCTTCAGGTTCGCTGAGATTTTCACCATTTCTGCTAAGTTCGTTACTTTCAGTATCCACTCTTCAATAGTAGGCAAAGAGTCCTTCTTCCAGTATTGCACTACCAACAGCCTAGCTGCTGATATTAAGTTCAAAATCAATTTAGTCTCTGATACTGTACAGTCCGTCGTTATACCCAATAGGAACAATTGAGGACCTTCTTTCAACCTTCTTTTCAGAATATTCTGCATCACCCACCAAATCTATACCTGCTATCTTGTGCATGTTTGACAAGCAAAATAAATAAACAATAAATAAATAAAATGTAAGGAAGGTCCTTCCGCCTTCACTGCATCTAAATTAAAACCGAAAAGCTGAAAATAGAAAGGTACCCCTCAATCAAACTTCATCTCGATGTCCTCTTTGCCATCGTACCCAGCCAGACGTCTCCAAGGGGATCAAGAGTCAAAAAAAAATAAAATAAATCCAAACGATGGCTGTGATTGTATGAACAAAACTTTGCTCCTTTGAAAATGGCTGACCTTGTGTAAAAAAAAAAAGAGGGGGGAGGGGCTTCAGTGACACCATTCTGACCACCATCTTGACATTTTCTGGACTCCTTCCTTCCCCAGTTCCTTCTTTTGGCTGCCTTCTCCCCAACAGGTTTAACCAGGTCCGTGAAAAACACAGCAGAGTCATTTTTGGAATATGTCAAACTTATCGATAGAAGAGAAGCTTTGTAGCTCCGGGTTGAACTGTGAGGTCCTTTCTGGACTTGTTTTCTTGAAGACGTTTTATGACTCAATGAGGTAACATCATCAGTGCTAGAAGGGAGTGGGGTTTGGGAGGAGGAGAACGGTGGGGTCCTTAGTGCTCTCTGAGCTTTGTTGTTGTTGTTGTTCTTTGCAGACCTTTCATGACCTAACTAGATAACATCATCAGTGCTAGAAGGGAGGGGGGTTGTGAGGAGAAGGAAGGGGGAGGAGAGGAAGAGGAGAAGGAGGACGAGAACTGTGGGGTCCTTGGTGTTCTCTGGGTTTGGTGGTTTGGTTGGTTGTTTTTTCTTGCAGACGTTTCATGACCCAACTAGGGAACATCATCAATGCTAGAATGGAGAGGCGGAATTGTGGAGAGGAGGAGGAGGAGGTGGGGGGGAACAACTGTGGGGTCCTTGGTGCTTCTGGGCTTGGTGGTTTCCTTGCAGACATTTCATTACCTAACTGGGTAACATCATCAGTGTGAGGAGGAGGAGGAGAAGGAGGAGGAGGAGGAGGAGGAGGAGGAGGAGGAGGAGGAGGAGGAGGAGGAGGAGAACGACAACAACAACAACAACAACAACAACAACAACAACAACTGTGGTGTTAGTGCTCTCTGAGCTTTGTTGTTTTTTTGCAGACATTTCATGACCTAACTACTATAGATAACATAATTAGTGCTAGAAAGAAGTAGGGTTGTGAGGAGGAGGAGGAGGAGGGGGGGGAGGAAGAAGAAGAAGAAGAAGAAGAAGAAGAAGAAGAAGAAGAAGAAGAAGAAGAAGAAGAAGAAGAAGAAGAAGAAGAAGAAGAAGAAGAAGAAGAAGAAGAAGAAGAAGAAGAAGAAGAGAGAGGAGGAGGAGGAGGAGGAGGAGGAGGAGGAGGAGGAGGAGGAGGAGGAGGAGGAGGAGGAGGAGGAGGAGGAGGAGGAGGAGGAGGAGGAGGAAGAAGGAAGAAGGAGGAAGAAGAAGAAGCAGAAGAAGAAGAAGCAGAAGCAGAAGCAGAAGCAGAGGAAGAGGAGGAGGGGGAGGAGGAGGAGGAGGAGGAGGAAATGGACTATGGGGTCCTTGGTGCTCTATGAGCTTGGTTGGTTGTTTTTTCTTGCAGACGTTTCATGACCCAACTAGGGAACATCATCAATGCTAGAATGGAGAGGCGGAATTGTGGAGAGGAGGAGGAGGAGGAGGTGGGAGGAACAACTGTGGGGTCCTTGGTGCTTCTGGGCTTGGTGGTTTCCTTGCAGACATTTCATTACCCAACTGGGTAACATCATCAGTGGGAGGAGGAGGAGGAGGACAATTATAACGGTGGTGTTAATGCTCTCTGAGCTTGGTTGTTTTCTTGCAGGCATTTCCTGACCCAACTAGGTAACATCATCAGTACTAGAAGCCTTATGTTAGAAGTCTTCTTACCATGGATGCGATTCTCCAGTTGGGTCTTGAAAATTCTCCAAGAAAACAACCCATGCTCGGAGACTACCAAAGACCTCACATGCCAAAAGATTTTGAGCTAGCTTTTGAGTTGGGCATGTTTGTGCCTGAGCCCATTATGCCAACTCAGTTTGGTGACTTCGTGCATTCTGTGACTCCAGAAAGCAACCCCCACCCCCCTAATTTGGGGAAATATCTTAACTGCATGGAGATTTGTCTGTAGGCACACACAGACAGAGGGCAGATCTCTGCAAACAAGTAAAGACGTATTGAAATATGTGGGATTCTGCTGCCCTCTAGAGTCCAAACTAAGTAAATATCCACCCAACTGGCTACGTTGAAAAAATTGGGGAGTGGGAAGGAGAGACACAAAACTGCTCAATTAATTATGTGCTGTAGATTAAATCAGGTTTTTTTCCCCCTGTTTAAAACTGGAGGAGAGCAGCCTAGGCCAAGTGGAAGGGTTTAGCTGTACAGAGTCGCAGAGACAGGGGAAGAGATTTTAAGAATCCCCCTTCCGGCATCGTCTTGAGTCTGTTAAGGAAAATGGGAGAGGGAGGATGAATTGGTCTGATTGAGCTTGCAGCAGCCGGACTTCTGATGCAGCATCGCCATCCTGAGTTCAGAATTTGGAAGTGGTGAAAAAGGAAGAATTGCTCCCTAGCCTGAACCTCCCAGAATAAAACTGGATTTTTTGCACTTGAGAATGAAAGGGGTCGTTAAGGAAGAAAGCAGCGGACAGAATAACCGAATAACAGTGTGGGGAGGGACCTTGGAGGTCTTCTAGTCCAACCCCCAGCTCAAGCAGGAAACCGTATGCAATTTCAGACAAACGGTTGTCCAGGCCCTACACCAGGAGCTCTGGAGCCGCATGTGGCTCTTTCACCCCTCTGCTGCGGCTCCCAGTCACTCAAAACATGCATCACAACCGCCTATGTGCGATACCCGCCGGCACGCTATTTATTGAGCTTTTCAACCCCCGGTAGGCCAACCATGGATAAATCCAAGAAAAGAAAAGTTTCAAAAGAAAACAGAACATTAAATTCAACTACATATGCTAGTTTTGTGGCCGCTCAAGAAATAGTCAGGCACGGGAAGGTTTTTGTGGCTCCCGGTGTTTTCTTTTCTGTGGGAAACGGGTCCAAATGGCTCTCTGAGTGTTTAAGGTTGCAGACCCCTGTTCTAGAGTCTCAACATCTTTTTTTTTTTGCAATATCATGGCAACCAAAACTGGATGCAATATTCCAAGTATGATCTTACCCAGGGGTCAGCAACCTGTGGCTCCGGAGCCGCATGTGGCTCTTTGGGCCCTCTGCTGTGGCTCCCTGTCAGGGGATACTACCATTGGCTGGGCCCGCCCCTCGCCCTCCCCTCCCAGTCACTTCTCGCCTGGCCTGAGAATGGAGAAGCAGTCAGGGCAGAGACAGAGAGATACAGAGAGAGAGGGAGAGAGAGACATAGAGAGATACAGAGAGAGGGAGAGAGAGACATAGAGAGATACAGAGAGAGAGGGAGAGAGAGACATAGAGAGATACAGAGAGAGGGAGAGAGAGACATAGAGAGATACAGAGAGAGAGGGAGAGAGAGACATAGAGAGATACAGAGAGAGAGGGAGAGAGAGACATAGAGAGATACAGAGAGAGAGGGAGAGAGAGACATAGAGAGATACAGAGAGAGAGGGAGAGAGAGACATAGAGAGATACAGAGAGAGGGAGAGAGAGACATAGAGAGATACAGAGAGAGAGGGAGAGAGAGACATAGAGAGATACAGAGAGAGGGAGAGAGAGACATAGAGAGATACAGAGAGAGAGGGAGAGAGAGACATAGAGAGATACAGAGAGAGAGGGAGAGAGAGACATAGAGAGATACAGACAGAGGGAGAGAGAGACATAGAGAGATACAGAGAGAGAGGGAGAGAGAGGCTTTCCGCCGCGCTCTAAAGACTTTTTTATTTCACCAGGTGGGCCTGGCCTAACTTTCTCCCTCTTTTTAAACATTTTTAATTTTTTAATATTTTTTTTGTATTTTTAAATTAGTATTTAGTAATTTAGTATTTTCAATTTTTAATATTTTTTATTTTATAATAATATTTTTAAATATTATTATATTTATATTATAATATTTTTAATATTCAAAGTTTAAATTTGTTTTAAATTGATTGGGGTTTTAAATTTGTCTGGGCCAAACTATTTAATTCGATTTTATCTCTGCTTTTTAAATTTTGTATATATGTATTTTATTGTTGGCTGTTCACCGCCCTGAATCCTTCGGGAGTAGGGCGGTATATAGATCAAATAAAAGTCAAAGTAAAAGTAAAGTAAAGTAAAAGTAAAGAGGGGGGAGAGAGAGAGGGAGGGGAGGGAGAGAGAGATGTCAAAAAGATTGTGTGGTTCCTGGTGTTTTTTAACAACCGGTTCTCTGCTCTAATGACCGGCTGGGTAGGCGTGGCTGGGGGGTGTCATGTGACTGGTGGAAGTGAGTGACATTGAGTTGGCCACGCCCACCGAGGTTTTGTGGCTCCCGGTGTTTTCTTTTGTGTGGGAAACGGGTCCAAATGGCTCTTTGAATATTTAAGGTTGCAGACTCCTGGTCTTACCAAAGCAGTATAAAGCGTACTAAGATTTCTTTCTTTGAAACTATACCTCTGTTGTTGCAGCCTAGGAGTGCCTTGGCTTTTTATTTTTTTATTTTTATTTTTTTTGGCAACAGTGGCTGCTAAGACAGACGTTTAAACATGAGCCTCTCTTTCAGAAAGTTGCATACCAAGAGGGAGCGTTTCAAGAAAAAGAACCAGGGTTATTAATATTTAAAAAGTCATCACGGAGAAAAATTTCTGCCATGAAACCAGTCACCGGGGAAGTTTGCACGCTAAAAGTTCTTCAGGGAGAATTTAAGTTGACAAGTTCAGTACTTTGAGGACACAAGCGCATAAAAGCGCCATATGTTAGGGAAAGTTGCAAAGATACATACGTGCAGGTGGGTGAGAGAGAAAAAAATCTGTAAGGGAAACCACGAGCAGCTGAACATTTATCGACTTGTTCTAGCCCCGTTTCTCACTTGCGGCATCCTGAAAGTTACAGGAAGTCCTCGAGTTATGACCGTAGTCGAGCCTGCCAATTACGATTGGAAGTTGTGATGGTCAGGTGATGGAATTTAGCAGAGATGGCTAAATTGACTGCTTTGATAAAAGGGGGGGGGAAAAAACACAATTACTTTTGTTTCTGCTTGGAAACCGCTTCTGGACTTTGTGCCTGAGGTGAAAAAAAAAAACTGATGAAATTACTAGGTGCTATTTTTTTTATTATTAAAGAGTTTTACAGTTTTACACAAACCTGTTCCCCTCCTCCTCCCCCCCTCCCTATCCCTCCCCCCTCCCCCTCCCTATCCCTCCCCCCTCCCCCCCCCCCCCCGACTTCCCAGAGCAAAATACAGGGTAAAATATTAAACAAAGATAGTCAAACATAAACAACCTAACTATAAACTCTAAACATCCCTCAGCACTTTAACTCCCCCTTACACTAGGTGCTATTTTTGAGTCCAGTACAGTCCTCGACTTACGACGCTACCGGAGCTCAAAATTTCCATTGCTAAGCAACAGAGTCGTTAAGTGAGTTTTGCCCCATGTTCTTTGCCACGGCTGTTAAGTGAATCACTGCAGTTGCTAAATTAGTAACCTGGTTGTTAAGTGAATCTGACCTCCCTCTGGACTTTGCTCATCAGAAGGTCGCAAAACGATGTTATGTGACCTCGGGACCCTGCAATCGTCATAAATAGGAGCCAGTTGCCAAGCATCTGAATTTTGATCACATGACCACAATGGACGCTGCAATGGTCATAAGTGTGAAAAATGGTCATAATTCACTTTTTTTAGTGCCGTTGTAACTTTGAATCACTGAACAAATGGTTGTAAGTCAAGAACTACCTGTAGTGTAAATATACAATCATCATCTTCATTTAACGACCCCATAATCCCTTGCGGGGTGGAGTCTGGGCAACTGAATGGAGCTAGCGGACTGTTTTACTGGCCGGATGCCCTTCCTGTCACCAGTGCGGAGTTTTGTTCGGCAGATATATTCTCATTGTGTCCAGAGAGAGAAATATCTGCCTTTACCTAGGATCGAACTCACAGCCTCCTGATTGTGAGGCGAGAGCTCCACCTCTAGGCCACCGCACCAGGGGTGGTTTCTGCTTACCTTTACTACCAGTTCGCAACGGGGGCCGCGCGCGCATGCGCAGAAGCTTTCTGATGACGCCGGGGTCAGTGGGCGGAGCCTCCCACCGGTTTTACTACCGGTTCTTGCGAACCAGTCTGAACCAGGGGCAACCCACCATTGCACCACACCCCATGGTGGGTTCCTTCCGGTTCGGTCCGGTTCGGCCGAGCCAGTAGCGGTGACGATATGACATCACCGAACCGGTTCTCCCCCCCTCCCACCCCCCCCACCCCACCCCCGTTATTCTTACCTTTTATTTGGTCCCACCCCCAATCTATTGCTGCCTCCTGAGTCCCAGCTGATGACTAGAGGGGAAAAAACTGTTTAAACTCTTGCCGCGGGGCTTCCAAGGGCCGCCCTACAGCTGATCAGTGTTAAAAGCAAACAAAAGAGCCGGGTCGTAAGTGCGAGGACTGGTCGTAAGTGCGAGGACCTTCCAGAAATGACTCTGACCAGCTAGCCACGCCCACCTAGTCACATGACCTCCAAGCCACACCCACAAAATAAGCCACGCCCACAGAACCGGTAGTAAAACAAATTAGAACCCACCCCTGACCGCACCACTCCTAGTGTGAATATACAATGAAGGAATAATAATAAAAAACAATTACATCACGTCACATTTCGTGGTTGCATGAGGGAAACAAAAGCTTTACTTCGTTATATTTTTCTTTTTTTCTTGCTATCCAACGTGGGAGACACGCTGGCATTTGATACGAGGCAATAATTAACTTCTGATAGAAAATGATTGAGGAAACAGCACGGATAATTTGCTCGCCAGAGATCCCCTTTTAATCTTTGCCAAGGTACATTAATAAATTTTTCAGCTTGGGCCGAACGAGAGGGACGTTTAACCCTCAGAAGGGTATTAATTAGCAGTACCCTCTCCTTTGACAAACCGAAGGCAGGGCCCATCCCTCCGTATTGAGATAAGCAAATAATAAGAAAGAAGAAAAGAAAGAAACAAGAAAAGAGGGGGAAGTCAGGAAGTCATGAGGGCTATGTTCACACAACAGCAGAGGTGGGATTCGCATAATGTACCCTAACTTCACTTCCATGCACCCCTACCCTGCACACACGGCCTTCCACGCATGTGCAGTTTGTACACATGCATGCGGCTTGAAAATAGCCACAGCAATAGCCCTTAGGCTTATTGTTGTGGCCCGTACGCTAGTAGCTGATTCCGACAGCGAGGAGGCTGGTGTGGTGCTGCGCCAGCAGCCTGTGCAGCTGGCACTCGAGTCGGACAGTGAGGAGGCTGGAGAAGATGTGGTGCCAGAGGTGGGGATTCAGCCAGGGCCTTCAGAACCTCCAGAAGCTCCCTTAAGTGAAGAGGAAGAAGAGGAGGAGCCTCTTCTCGATGCACGGGCGCGCAAAGCTACCAAAAGGCAGGAGTGGCTCCTCAGGAGGAGGTCTCCTCAAGAGTAAGGCTTGGGGCTAATTGGCCACTCCCTTAGCCTATTTAAGGAGGAACACTGACTGAAGCAATTTGCAGGGAACAACTTCATTCACATACCTTCGTGTCTTGTCTTGCTTATCTTATCAGCTTCCTGCAAATTGCTTCTGGGCATTCTGCCAACCACAGTAAGCTTTCAGTATTATTCTTTGAATTCTTGGCAGCTATTAATGCAGTTAATTAACAGCCGTTGTTGTTAAAAACTGGTTTATTTAGTAAACTCCTCTTTTCTCCACAACAACCCTGTGAGATAGGGTTGGGCTTGGAATGAGTGACTGGCCCAAAGTCACTCAGCTGACTTTCAGGCTTAAGGCAGAACTAGAATTCACAGTCTCCTGATGATTGGCCCAAAGTCACCCAGCTGACTTTCATGCCTAATGTGGGACTAGAACTCATTTCTCCTGGTGATTGGCCCAAAATCACCCAGCTGACTTTCAGGCCTAAGGCAGAACTAGAATTCACAGTCTCCTGGTGATTGGCTCAAACTCACCCAGCTGCTTTCAGGCCTAATGTGGGACTAGAACTCATTTCTCCTGGTGACTGGCCCAAAGTCACCCAGCTGATTTTCAGGCCTTAGGCAGAACTAGAATTCACAGTCTCCTGGTGATTGGCTCAAACTCACCCAGCTGCTTTCATGCCTAATGTGGGACTAGAACTCATTTCTCCTGGTGACTGGCCCAAAGTCACCCAGCTGACTTTCAGGCTTAAGGCAGAACTAGAATTCACAGTCTCCTGGTGATTGGCTCAAACTCACCCAGCTGCTTTCAGGCCTAATGTGGGACTAGAACTCATTTCTCCTGGTGACTGGCCCAAAGTCACTCAGCTGACTTTTTTTTTTTTTTTAATTTGATTTATATGCCGCCCTTCTCCGGAGACTCAGGGCGGCTTACAGTGCGTTAAGCAATAGCCTTCATCCTTTTGTATATTTATACAAAGTCAGCTTATTGCCCCCACAAACTGGGTCCTCATTTAACCTACCTTAGAAAGGATGGAAGGCTGAGTCAACCTTGAGCCTTGGAGAGATTCGAACCAGCAGTAAATTGCAGGCAGCTGTGTTAATAACAGGGTGCTTTAAACCACTGTAGTACCAAGGCTCTACCCGACTTTCAGGCCTAAGGCAGAACTAGAATTCACAGTCTCCTGGTGATTGGCTCAAACTCACCCAGCTGCTTTCAGGCCTAATGTGGGACTAGAACTCATTTCTCCTGGTGACTGGCCCAAAGTCACCCAGCTGATTTTCAGGCCTTAGGCAGAACTAGAATTCACAGTCTCCTGGTGATTGGCTCAAACTCACCCAGCTGCTTTCATGCCTAATGTGGGACTAGAACTCATTTCTCCTGGTGACTGGCCCAAAGTCACCCAGCTGACTTTCAGGCTTAAGGCAGAACTAGAATTCACAGTCTCCTGGTGATTGGCTCAAACTCACCCAGCTGCTTTCAGGCCTAATGTGGGACTAGAACTCATTTCTCCTGGTGACTGGCCCAAAGTCACTCAGCTGACTTTTTTTTTTTTTTTAATTTGATTTATATGCCGCCCTTCTCCGGAGACTCAGGGCGGCTTACAGTGCGTTAAGCAATAGCCTTCATCCTTTTGTATATTTATACAAAGTCAGCTTATTGCCCCCACAAACTGGGTCCTCATTTAACCTACCTTAGAAAGGATGGAAGGCTGAGTCAACCTTGAGCCTTGGAGAGATTCGAACCAGCAGTAAATTGCAGGCAGCTGTGTTAATAACAGGGTGCTTTAAACCACTGTAGTACCAAGGCTCTACCCGACTTTCAGGCCTAAGGCAGAACTAGAATTCACAGTCTCCTGGTGATTGGCTCAAACTCACCCAGCTGCTTTCATGCCTAATTCGGAACTAAAACTCATTTCTCCTGGCCCAAAGGCACCCAGCTGCCTTCCATGCCTAAGGCCGCAAAACTAGAACTCTCCATCTCCCGGTTTCTATCCTAGTTCCTTCACCACTAGGCCAAACTAGTTTTAATCTCTTTCTGGAAAACGATGACTGTCCTTTCTGGGAGAAAAACTGGAGAGCAAGGTCATCTCATTAGTAGCACCCGTTTTATTGCAGCTTTTATTGGTAGCTTTTAGTATCACGTCTAATGGTGTTTAACTGCTTAGAATGTTTGTAAATATTTTACGGCTGTGCCACCGTGTTTGCTGTAAGATGCCTACAATTGCAAAAGGGGCAGCCAAGAAATAATTAAAAAGTCATCAAAGCATAAACGTCCTCCTCATCCGACGAGGAATAAAGGAAAGAGGTGGCGAAGGAGGTGAAGCAGAAGAAGCGAATGAAAACAGCTGTCATAAAGACCTCGTCAGTTTCTCTAAAAATGCACGATAATAATAATAAAAAAAACAACGAGATATCTTGTTTTGAGTAAGTGCCAGAAGAGGGCGTAGTTAGCCTGCTATTTCCTTCACACAACTTTGCAAACAGCTGCAGAAAGTCCAACCCAAATGAGAACATAGAATCATAGGATCGGAAGGGACCTCGGAGGTCTTCTAATCCAACCCTCTGCTCAAGGAGGAGACCTTATATCATTCCGGACAAATGGGTGTCCAATCTTTTCTTGAGAACTTCCAGTGATGGAGCACCCCATAACTTCTGAAGGCAAAGCTGTTCCATTGATTGATTGATTGTCCTCACTGTTAGGGAAATTTCTCCTTACTTCTACGTTGCTTCTCTCCTTTTTTTTTTTTTTTTTAATTTGATTTATATGCCGCCCTTCTCCGGAGACTCAGGGCGGCTTACAATGCGTTAAGCAATAGCCTTCATTCTTTTGTATATTTATACAAAGTCATCTTATTGCCCTCACAAACTGGGTCCTCAATTTACCTACCTTAGAAAGGATGGAAGGCTGAGTCAACCTTGAGCCTTGGCGAGATTCGAACCTGCAGTAATTGCAGGCAGCTGGTCTTAATAACCAGCTTAATAACAGGGTGCCTAAGACCACTGTACTACCAAGGCTCCTTGATTAGTTTCCATCTGTTGTTTCTCATCTTGCTTTTGAGAATAGATTGACCCCTCTCATCTCTGTAGGAGCTCCTCAAATATTGGAAGACTGCTATCATGTCGACCTCAGGAACCACTAAATTCATAATTTTAAATCCCGCGGACCACTTATATGGTCTATCTAATGACGGGGTGGGGTGGGTGTGGCTGGGTGGTCATGTGACTGGATGGGTGTGGCCAACTCAACGTCACTCACGTCAAGGGGCACCTCGCCAGCCTCTACTCGCCCCTCCCACTCACTCCGCTCCTGGCCCCCCCCCCAGGCTCCTTAGGGGCCCAACAGGAAGCAGCTGTTGGAGCTAAGCAGCCACCACGAGAAAGAGTTGACAAAACAGCTGGCTCAGTTCAAACTGGATCTGGCCAAGAAGGAGACTCAGTAGAAACACCTCACTGAGGACTAGGAGCATAGGCTTTCCAAGCAGAGGGAAGACCTGCGGGAGTGCAAGGCCAGGTACCGGCGCCTGGAGGCTCAGCGGGCTGAGATGGTCAGCCAGTTCCAGGCCATGATGCAGTCCCACTGGAACGAGGCCTTCCAGCTCTTCGCCAAAATCGACACTTCCCTCCGGCCTTCGCCCAAAGCCCCACACCAGGAGGCCGAAGCAGACCCCAAGCTTGGAGTTTCTGCCCCCTTCTGACCGACACAAAAAAACCCCGAAGGGGGAGACTCTCTGCAGCAACACAAACGTTCTGGCCCAGAGGCCGTAGTTTGAGGACCCCTGATTTAGTGCAATATATAAAAAATTCCAATTCTGTCCTTCTGTTAGTTCATTGAATGTTCTTCCACCTTCTGATCTAGCAAACTTCTCCAGAAGTTCTCCAGAAGCTCCACCGAAAGGGATGACGGATCATGCCAGATAAACAAGCTGGCTTCTTCTAACTCTCCTTTTTCCATCCATGGAACCAGCCAGCATCAGCTCACTTTCCCTCCATCCAGTCTCATTAATCACGGGACCCAAATGGCTTTTTTGGAGGGTGGGCAGAGAGTTCTAGATAAGCACTGGTATTGACAGGAAAGAGATTAGGGGTTTTCCAGCCCACCTCCCTAATCTCAGCAGCAACTGCAGGTTGCCTAGCTATAAACAGAAGCAAACCACATTCCATTCTCACCGAATTTTTTTTTTTTAAAAAAAAAACGCAAATGTTTTTGGAAGGCTGGAAATGGAACCGTGGATGCTACATTGGTTCTTGTTTCTCATGGATATTAGAGAGGCCTTTTCTTTTTTTTTTTTTTTCTTTTTTTTCCACCGTGGAAAGAGAATTTTGGCAAGCAGGGATCGTGCCTCGGTGAATTAGATCCCAGAGTAAAACCTTATCGGCCGTGCTGATTTGTCATCTGGGATCTTTGGCTCTTTTCTCTCCGGTTGAGTGTTTTGGTGTCGGTCCAGCTAAGTCGAGATGAACCGAAAGAAAAGATTTAAGAGGGTCTTTGCTGTTGAACAGCGGATTGGGAGCCATCAGGTTGTCTTAGGGATCAGATAGATAGATCTTCCCTAGAATGATCTGTTCCCAACCTATTGTCCAAAGCACCAGAAGGCGAGACAAGAAGCAATGGATGGAAACTAATCAAGGAGAGTAGCAACCTAGAACTAAGGAGAAATTTCCTGACAGGGAGAAAAATGAATCGGTGGAACAGCTTGCCACCAGAAATACAAAAAATAGAATAACAGAGTTGGAAGGGAGTGTTGTGACCTAGGCTTACTGACTCATTACAAGGCACAATTAGTCCCAAATAAACCTATTTTATTGTAACAGCTGAGAATTACGTTCCTTCCCTGCTGAGTCCCAATTAGTTGCAAAACAAGTCCTTCGGGATAATCACCAACCTTTATCTTCTTTGACATCCTGCCAAAGGCCTTACTTGGCAAAGCCCCACGAAGTTCAGAAACAAACAAGAGATGCCGACTGGAAACAGAGTTAGCAACGTTGCTTTCCTGCAAAAAGGCCCAAGTGCCTTTGTTTCTCTTTTAAGCCTTATGGGAGGGGCCAATCATCTCCTGGCCTTACTCCCGAGTTGTCCCTTTTGCTTTAGCTGCTCTTGCCTTCTGGCAGCTCTGCGCATGGGTGCACTAGGAACAGGCTCCTCCTGTTCCTCTGCCTCTCTGCTGTCCGACTCTAGAGGCTCCAGAGTCCGCGCATCACTCCCAGATGGCCCTGGCCCCATCTCTGCCTCCGATGCAGAGCCCTCTTCCAGGCCTTCCCCAGACTCCAGGACTGGCCCATGGTCGTCCCCAGCCTCCTCACTGTCCGACTCTGCTGCCAGCTCCACAGGCTGCTTGTGGACCACAACAGGGAGCCTTGGAGGTCTTCTAGTCCAACCCCCTGCTTAGGCAGGAAACCCTACACCACTTCAGACAAATGGTTATCCAGACAAACGGTTATCAACTTGTGGGATGCTCCAACACTAGAAGTTTTCAAGAAAGGACTGGACAGCCACTTGTCTCAAATCGTATAGGGTCTCCTGCCTGAGCAGGGGGTTGGACTAGAAGACCTCCAGGGTCCCCTCCAACCCTGTTATTCTGTGGTCTATGTTCAACCTTCAGGTCTCCCAAGGGTGCCCTGATCACCTCCATAGCTGAGCCCATCCCTCTTGCTACTGGTTGCCCACTTCTCTTTCTTTCCTCTTTAGGGACTTCTCAGCAATCACTTAAATATGAGCCAGGTCTGTGCTGCAGCTGCCCAAAAAGCCAACGCAGTTCTAGGCTGCATCAACAGAGGGATAGAATCAAGATCACGTGAAGTGTTGATACCACTTTATAAGGCCTTGGTGAGACCACACTCGAAATACTCCTTCCAGTTTTGGTCACCACAATTTATTTATTTTTTATTTTTATATGCCGCCCTTCTCCGGAGACTCAGGGCGGCTTACAATGCGTTAAGCAATAGCCTTCATACTTTTGTATATTTTATACAAAGTCAGCTTATTGCCCCCACAAACCGGGTCCTCCTTTTACCCAACTTAGAAAGGATGGAAGGCTGAGTCGACCTTGAGCTTGGTGAGAATTGAACTCGCAGTAATTGCAGGCAGCTGGATGTTAAATGCTGCCTTAGTAGGAGGCATTAGACTCTAGAAAGAGTGCAGAGAAGAGCAACAAAGAGGATGAGGGGACTGGAGGCTAAAACATACGAAGGACGGTTGCAGGAACTGGGTATGTCTAGTTTAATGAAAAGGACCAGGGGAGACATGATAGCAGTCTTCCAATATCTCAGGGGCTGCCCCAAAGAAGAGGGAGTCAAGCTATTCTCCAAAGCACCTGAGGGCAGGACAAGAAGCAATGGGTGGAAACTAATCAAGGAGAGAAGCAACCTAAAAGTGAAGAGAAATTTACTGACAGCGAGGACAATTAGCCAGTGGAACAACTGGCCTCCAGAAGTTGCGAATGCTCCAACACTGGAAGATTTTAAGAAGATGTTGGATAACCATTTGTCTGAAGTGGTGTAGGGTTTCCTGCCTAAGGGGGGTTGGACTAGAAGATCTCCAAGGTCCCTTCCAATTCCGTTATTCTGTTAAGTTCTCTTTTTGTCCTATTCCTCTACACTTCACTGCTTACGTCTCCTGGCTCAGCCATCAAACTAAGTTTCTGTTCTTTTGCAGTAAATGGAGTCCCTTCCCACCCAAGGGGAAATAACTTTCTGATTTAGAAATGTTGGAAGCAAGAAGCAGGACAAAGAAAGGAAGGAAGGAACATGACTTTGAAAGCCCACAGATCGACAGACTAAAATAGTCGGCGGCCCAAATTGTGACAGTGACAATCGAGAGAAACGCGCTCCTTCAATAGTTTGTTTCAGGAGTGAAATCCAGCAGGTTCTGACAGGTTCTGGAGAACCGGTAGCGGAAATTTTTGAGTAGTTCGGAGAACCGGCAAATACCACCTCTGGCTGGTCCCAGAGTGGGGTGGGAATGGGGATTTTGCAATATCCTTCTCCCAAGAATGGGGAGGGAATGGGGATTTTGCAGTATCCTTCCCCAGGAGTGGGGTGGGAATGGGGATTTTGCAATATCCTTCCCCAGAAGTGGGGTGGGAATGGAGATTTTGCAGTATTCTTCCCCTGTCACGCCCACCAAGCCACGCCCACAGAACTGTTGGTTTAAAAAAATTGGATTTCACCACTGATTTGTTTGCGTGGCAGTATTTTCTCGGGGTCACTTTGACAAAAGTTTGTCCAACTTCTTTTCTTAGATGAAGAAAAGGAAATACGGTACAGGCAGTCCTCGGCTTACGACCACAATTGAGCTCAAGATTTTTGTGGCTAAGCAAGACCGTCGTGAGTTTTGCCCCATTTTATGACCACTCAGGCCACCGTCGTTCAGCGAATCCCTGCGGCTGTTAAGTTAGGAACACGGTTGTTAAGTGAATCTGGCTTCCCCCGTTGAATTTGCTTGTCACAAAGGTCGCAAACGGGGATCGCGTGACCCCAGGGATACTGCAACCCATCATAAATACGAATCAATTGTCAAGCATCACAATTTTGATCATGTGACTAGGGGGAACGCTGCAACCGTCGTAAGTGTGGAAAACAGTCACAACTCACTTTGAACAACAATGAACTCTTGTAAGTTGAGGACTACTTTTATAAATCCTGCCTCTAAAGCAAGACAGGAGAAGAAGCAACAGAAGGAAACTAAATCAAGAAGAGACACAACTTTGAACTAAGGAGAATTTTCCTGACAGCGAGGACAATTAACCAGTGGAACTGCTTGCCACTAGAAGCTGTGGGTGCTCCATCACTTGAAGGTTTTTAAGAAGAGATTGGACAACCATTTGTCTGAAATGGCTTAGGGTTTCCTGCTTGAGCAGAGGGTTGAACTAGAACAGTGGTCACCAACTGGTGGTCCGTGAGAAAATTGTGGTAGTCTGCAGAAAAATTATTTGCATTTTTTATATTGCACTAAATCAGGGGTCCTCAAACTACGGCCCCTGGGCTGGATACGTGCAATGAATGGTTGTGTTGCTGCAGAGAGTCTCCCCATTTGGGGTCTTTTTGTGTGGGTCGGAGGGAGGCAGAAATTCCGACTTGGGGTCTGCTTTGACCTCCTGGTGTGGGGCTTTGGGCGAAGGCTGGAGGGAAGAGCTGCTGGTGGCAAAAAGCCGGAGGGCCTCGTTCCAATGGGACAGCATCATGGCCTGGAACTGGCTGACCATCTCAGCCCACTGAGCCTCCAGGTGCCAATACCTGGCCTTGCACTCTCGCAGGTCTTCCCTCTGCTTGGAAAGCCTATGCTCCTAGTCCTCAGTGAGGTGCTTCTACTGAGCCTCCTTCTCGGTCAGATCCAATCTGAACTGAGCAGCTGTTTTGCCAACTCTTTCTCGTAGTGGCTGCTTAGCGCCAACAACTGCTTCCTGTTGGGGCCCAGGCGGGCAGAAACGGAGTGAGTGGGAGGGGCGAGTAGAGGCTGGCGAGGTGCCCCTTGATGTGAGTGACATTGAGTTGGCCACGCCCACCCAGTCACATAATCACCTAGCCACGCCCACCCGGCCAGTCATTAGGCAGATCATATTAAGATATATATAATATATATCTTTTTAATTCTTTTTAATGTTTGTATTGTATGTTTTTTATCTGGCTGTACACCGCCCTGAGTCCCTCGGGAGAAGGTGCGGTATATAAATTCGAAATAAAATCAAAAATAAAATAAAGAAATAAATAAATTAGTGGTCCACAGGATTTAAAATTATGAATTTAGTGGTCCCTGAGGTCCGAAAGGTTGGTGACCCCCGGACTAGAAGACGTCTAAGGTCCCTTCCAATATGTTATTCATTGTTTCTCAACCTTGGGCATTTTAAGCTATCTGGACTTCAGTTCCCAGAATTCCCCAGTCAAACCTGGGAATTGAAGTCCGGATGTCTTAAAGGGACCAAGATTGGGAACTGGACAAAGGGGTAAAATTAGAGTCAGGCTGTTCAAATATCTAACCTAGCATTGTCTTCCTCGAACTTGGATGCTTTCCAAATGCGCGGGATTCAACTCTCCCCAGTGTCAACAATGGCCATGTTGCCTAGACAATACTGGGAGGTGGTGCACTCTTGATGTACACATGAAACGGAAAATATGCTTTATTTTTAGCTTGGGAGAAAATAGTCTCACTCAAAACATTCCATCCGCAGGTCTCGTGGGAGATACGTTCTAATGGGGCAAAGCAAAAACAGGTCCGATCGTACAGCCTTGGGAAGGGGGGAAAAAAAAAAAGAATACATAAGCCAGGATTCCCGGTCGATGGCTACCCACCCACAAAAAAAATAGCCAAGAAGATCATTTTGGTTTTAAAAAAAGCTCTTCAGGAGGATTCCTCAGTCTTGTTTTATGGAGACTTCGAATCCATTTGGAGACTTTGGGGTTCCTTGGGGCTCTCTTGAGCCTGGCGGTTTTCTTGCAGACGTCTCGTTACCCAACTGGGTAACATCATCAGTGCTAGAAGTGAATATGGAGGAGGAGGAGGAGGAGGACTGTGGGGTCCTTGGTACTCTCTGAGCTTGGTTGTTTTCTTGCCGATCTTTCATTACCCAACATCATCAGTGTTAGAAGGGAGGGGGGTTTGTGGAGAGGAGGGGGAGGAGGAGGAGGAGGAGGAGGAGGAGGAGGAGGAGGAGGAGGAGGACTGTAGGGTCCTTGGTACTCTCTGGGCTTGGTGGTTTTCTTGTAGACGTTTCATTACCAAACTGGTTAACATCATCAGTGCTAGAAGAGAAGGAGGAAGAGAGGGAGGGGGAGGAGGACTATGAGGTCCTTGGTGCTCTCTGAGCTTGGGTGTCGTCTTACAGGCATCTCATTACCCAACTAAGTAACATCATCAGTGCTCGAAGGGAGGGAAGCTTGCTCTTATTCTTATATACTAGTGGCTTGTCCTGTCAGTGATGGTGAGACGTCGCTGGAGGTTTTCAAGTCCAGAATGGTATAGGACAGTGATGGCTAACCTTTTTGCCATCACGTGCCAGGAAGGGGGGGCGGGGGAGGTTCGCGCGCATGCCCACACCCATAATTCTATGCGCCCCACCCCCCGCATGTGCATGCAACCCCCTCTCCCCCCCCCCCCGCTCCTGGCATGCGATGGCCCAGTAGGCCCATTTTTCTTTCTCACCTGGCTCCAAATCCTCTCGATGCATCTGGGGAGGGCAAAAACAGCCTTCCCCACCCTCTCGGAGGCCCAAAACGGCCCATTTCCCAACTTCCAGTTGGACAGGAAGTGACTTTTTTGCTGTCCCCAGTCTCCAGAGACTCCTAGAGACTCCAGACCCGAAAATCAGCTGGCTGGTGCATGCATGTGCGCTGGAGCTGAGCTGGCGTGCCAGGCAACATGGCTCCACATGCCACCTGTGGCACACATGCCATAGGTTCGCCATCACGGGTAAAGGATCTCCTGCTTGAGCAGGGGGTTGGTCTAGAAGACCTCCAAGGTCCCTTCCGACCCTATTATTCGGTGTTTTGGGTCTCCGTGAGATGCATCTTGTCCAACCTATCCCTAACCTTAAGCCTAATCCTAACCCTAACCCTATTCTAAACAACAGGTAATTCTCTACTTACACCATTCGTTTAGTGAACATTCGACGTTACAATTTTTTTTTAAAATTTGATTTATATGCCGCCCTTCTCCGGAGACTCAGGGCGGCTTACAATGCGTTAAGCAATAGCCTTCATACTTTTGTATATTTATACAAAGTCAGCTTATTGCCCCCACAAACTGGGTCCTCAATTTACCAACCTTAGAAAGGATGGAAGGCTGAGTCAACCTTGAGCCTGGTGAGATTCGAACTTACAGTAATTGCAGACAGCTGGTGTTAATCACAATGCTATCAGTCTGCTGAGTCACCAGGTCCTAATTCTGGTCCCATTTGTGGTTATAAGTTGAAAACTACCTTTTTTAAAAAAGTTGGTTTTTGAAAACTTGAAGGACAACTCTGCAATCAATTCTTTTGTGTCCAGTGTCCTAAATTCACACTTATGCTGACGGGTGACGGGAAGAGAAACCAATATGGGATTCCTCTACATAAAAAACATCTATTGTTTTTCCTGGGCATCTCGTACTGATAGTTTAATATAAATATTGGATTTTGCAACAGACATCCAGGTGAAGCTCGGATTAAGGGCTCCCTTCCAGCTGTATTCTGATTGATTGATCAATTCACTTAACAAATGCAGCAAGGAAAGTCATAAAATGGGGCAAAACTCACTCAATCTATTTCTCACTTACCAACATAAATTCTGGGCTCAGTTGTGGTCATAAGGCGAGGACTGCCTGCATTAAATTTTAAAAAGCAAAGCAGATGATAATGTGAAGGAGGCACCCGGCTATTTTTAAAAACTGCTCCTATTTATAGGAATTTCTTAGAGGTGTTGCGAATGTGTGACACGGGGAAGTAGTAATCTCCTAATCCGAGAAGCAATTAAAATTCCGGATAAGCGAAGTTGTCGTTTCAAAAAGATATTCTGGGCTAGGATCAGGGGTGAAATCTACTTACCTTCCCTACCGCCTCGGAAGTGCACAGGTCACGCATGTGCACAGAACCTCTGTGCATGCGCAAACCCTTCTGCGCATGTGCAGAGGGTAAAAAACAGGTTACTTCCTGGTTAAAACCAGGAAGTAACAACGACTGGGCGAGTGGGCGGAGCTTCGCCTTCCTGTTGCTCCAGTTCTCTGAACCACCTGTCACCATTGCTACCGGTTCTCCGAACCACCCACTGCCATCACTACCGGTTCTCCGAACCACCCACCGCCATCGCTACCGGTTCTCTGAACCACCCACTGCCATCGCTACTGGTTCTCCGAACCACCCACCACCATCGCTACCGGTTCTGTGAACCACCCGCCGCCATCGCTACCGGTTCTCCGAACCACCCACCGCCATCGCTACCGGTTCTCCGAACCACCTGTCGCCATCACTACTGGTTCTCCAAACCACCTGTCGCCATCACTACTGGTTCTCTGAACCACCCGCCGCCATCACTACCGGTTCTCCGAACCACCCGATGCCATCGCTACCGGTTCGGCTGAACCACCCACCGCCATCGCTACCGGTTCTGTGAACCACCCACCACAATCACTACCGGTTCTCCGAACCACCACCGCCATCACTACCGGTTCTCCGAACCACCTGTCGCCATCACTACTGGTTCTCCGAACCACCCGCCGCCATCGCTTCCACGCATAGCGTGCTCCCGTTCCCGAACCGGTAGCGAAGGTAAGTGGATTTCACCACTGTCTCAACGTCTTCTTTTTAGCTATGTTCTTCTTTTGATCCTGCACCCTGTGCTCATCATTGCTCAGTTCTGCGTGTAGGATCAAAAGAAGAACATAGCTAAAAAGAAGACGTTGAGCAATGAAGAAGATTAGGGGACTAGAGGATAAAACACACGAAGAACGGTTGTAAAATATGCTGCACCCCAATGATCCCTCCAGTGTGTTTCTCCCTTAGGCAGAGCTCAAGGGAATCTACGCAGAAGGATGACCGGATTGGAAAAACAGAAGAGCAGCAGAAATGGCCCTCGGCTCTGGCTGCAGTATTTTTAAATCACGCACTTGCTTTCTTCCTGCGGCCCATTCATCAACGAAACGGCGGCAGTGTGTCAGGAGAACCTGCCGGCCGGGTCGCAGATGATACGGTTTGCGCGCATAAATTCTCCGGCTGTGTCCCAGATCTGAGAAAGTCAGCTTGTTCCTTGTCACCAGCGCAAAATAGGCTGTCGAGCTACTGATTTATTACAATTCTAACCAGCCTGGCCTTCAAGAACCCACTATCTGGAACGAGCTCCCCCCAGAGATACGGAGGATCCCGGATCTGCGCACTTCCCGCCGTGCTCTTAAGATTCTCCTATTCCAGCAAGCCGGCCTGGCCTAATTTTCTCCCCTGTTTTAAAATTCTTTTAAATCGAAATTTTAATCTGTTTTATTTTTTATTTTTTATTTTATTTTACTTCAGATTTATATACCGCCCTTCTCCCTAGGGACTCAGGGCGGTGTACAGCCAAGTAAAAACACATAAATACATAATACATAATACATAATACATAGATTAAGAACAGATTAAAAAGAAATATCTCAATTTGGCCCACAATTTAAAAAGACAAACGAATTTAAAATCATTTAAAATTATTTAAAAGGATTTGTTAGGCCAATTTTAAATTATTGGGATTTTTTAATTGTCTCGGGCTAAATTATTTAATCTGGTTTTAATTATGTCTTTTAACTTTTGTATCTATGTATTTTATTTTGTGCCTGTCCACCGCCCTGAGTCCTTCGGGAGTAGGGCGGTATATAAATCTAATAATAAAAAAAATAAAAATAAAAAAATAAAAAAAACCCAGAGCAGGACACACAAAGTTCTTCCCCAAGACGGGTTCATCTTCACAAACGGTGCAGGTCGGCCTCGACTTATGACCGCAACGGAGGCCCAAATTCCGGTGGCTAAGCAAGAGGGTGGTTGTGAGTTTCACCCAGGGGTGGTGGGCTTCAAAAATTTTAGCAAGGGGTTTTCTCTCCCTGGTTGCTGGGTAGGTGTGGCCATGGTGGGCGTGGCCTAGTCGGCCTCCTACACTATGGTGGGGGGCGTTTTTGCCCTCCCCAGGCTCCAGAGGCTTTTTCTGAGCCTCCGAGAGGGCGAAAATGGCCTCCCCAGGCTCCAGAGGCCCTCTGGAGGCCAGAAACGGGTCTTCCCGAACTTCTGATAGGCTCGTTTTTCGCTCTCCCTGAGCCTCCGTGCATGCTCTGCACTTACCTGCATCCAAAATGGACCGCGTGGGGACTTCTGGGAGGGGCAGAGTGGGGTGGGCGGGGCCAGACAGGAGTGGGGTTTGGGGGGGTCCTCCAAACTGCACAGAAACTTAGCTAGAGGTTCTCCCGAACCTGTGCGAACCCCCAGCAGCCTATCCCTAGTTTCACCCCATTTTACGACCTATCTTGCCAGAGTGGTTAAGGGATTCGCTGCGGTTGTTCAGTTAGTCACATGCTTGTTTAGTGAATCTGGTTTCCTCAAGGACTTTGCTTGTCGGAAGGTCGCAAAAGTAGCTTTGGAAAAGGAATAAAGGCGGGATATAAATCGGTAAAATAAAAATATAACATATCAAATAAATGAGACAAAGCCACCCAGACCCTGCCTGGATCAAATGCTTAACTTTGCAACATGCATAGTGTAGGGATCTGCACCACTCCAAGGGATCACTAGAGGGCGGTCAAGCAAGACGGAAAGCCTTGTTAGTGCCCACTAGTGGCCAGTCGGATTGCTGCAACACAGCTATAGTCATCTTGCCAATCAGCCAGGCATGAAACTCTCCCTGGTTGGGGATTCTAGTCTCAGCTAAGGAAGAAGGCCCCACTTGGTCGATGGTAGCTGTAATAATAATAATAATAATAATAATAATAATAATAATAATAATAATAATAATAATAATAATAATAATAATAATAATAATAATAATAATAATAATAATAATAATAATAATAATAATAATAATAATAAGAAGAAGAAGAAGAAGAAGAAGAAGAAGAAGAAGAAGAAGAAGAAGAAGAAGAAGAAGAAGAAGAAGAAGAAGAAGAAGAAGAAGAAGAAGAAGAAGAAGAAGAAGAAGAAGAAATCACAAAGTTTTGGGACTTGCAAATTGAAGTTGAGCGACTGTGGAAAAAGAAATCGTGTGTTGTCCCGATTGTAATTGGAGCCCTCGGAGCAATACCCAAAGGGCTACCCCGCTATTTAGAAATTCTAAATTTGCCGGACTTGAACATTTTGACTCTACAAAAAACCACCTTACTCGGAACAGCTTACATCCTCCGGCGATACCTTAACAGTTCCTAGGTCCTTGGTTAGGACTCGAGCTGCTGAGCTATTAACCAGCCTCAAAGGCTGTGAATCTCACTAAAGATATAATAATAATAATAATAATAATAATAATAATAATAATAATAATAATAATAATAATAATAATAATAATAATAATAATAATAATAATAATAATTTTATTTCTATACCGCCCTTCTCCCGAAGGACTCAGGGCGGTGTGATTAAAAGCACAAAGACAAACAAAATTAAAAAATAATTAAAATTATTAAATAATTGGCTCAATTATAAAACCCCCAAATTTAAAATCCCACATTTAAAACCAATTAAAATCTTTACATTGATAGCCCGGCCTGGCGGAACAACAAGGTTTTGAGGGCACAGCGATATACACGGAGGTCGGAGATCTTACGCATTTCTGGGGGGCAGTTCATTCCAAAGGGCAGGGGCTCCCGCAGAGAAGGCCCTCCCCCTGGGTGTCGCCAGCCGACATAATTTGGCCCGATGGCACCCTGAGGAGACCCTCTCTGTGGGAGCGGACTGGCCGGTGGGAGGCTACTGGTGGCAGAAGGCGGCTTGTTTTTCCTTTCCAAAGATTTTGCAGGAATGAAATCTAATCAGCTGCAGATAAAGAGGCTAGCGCAGCACCGGGAGAAAGGATGCCTCCCCCGAGTTTGCTGAGTTAAGAGGAAATATTTTTCTAAGAGAAGCAGGCTTATGGGATTTCTCAATTAGGCAGCTCGGCGAGGGCGTGGGAACCGAGTGGTTTTCGTTGGCATCCCAGGGGGAGAATGTCTGTTAAGGGTCACCCGATTGACGCCGTCAGGCTCGGTGGCAAAAAAAAAAAAAAAACTGTGATTCCAGCCCCCTTTTCTGGGAACTGGGAATAATCAGTCCAACGCAGTGCTTTTCAACCCTGAAGACTTTAAAACTTCTGGACTTCAATTCCCAGAACCCCACCCCAAATTCAAGCCGGTTGCCCAGCAGCTGAATTTTGATCCCATGATCATGGAAGACACTGCGATGGTCGTAAGGGTGAGGACTGGTCCTAAGTCTTTACAAATCCTAGGCCAGTGATGGCTAACCTTTTTGCCGTTGCGTGCCAAAAGCGGGGGGGGAGTTGGGGGGGAGCACGTGCCCATAATTCAATGCCCTCCCGCACCCCACTCCCTCGCCAGGGGTGGGTTCTAAATTATTTTTACTACCGGTTCTGTGGGCGTGGCTTATTTTGTGGGTGTGGCTTGGAGGTCATGTGACTAGGTGGGCGTGGCTAGCTGGTCAGAGTCATTTCTGGAAGGTTCTCACACTTACGACCAGTCCTCGCACTTACGACCCGACTCATTTGTTTGGTTTTAACACTGATCAGCTGTAGGGCGGCCCTTTGAAGCCCCACGGCAAGAGTTTAAACAGTTTTTTTTTTCCCTCTAGTCATCAGCTGGGACTCAGGAGGCAGCAATAGATTGGGGGTGGGACCAAATAAAAGGTAAGAATAACATGGGTGGGGGGGGAGGGTGGAGGGGGAGAACCGGTTCGGTGACGTCATATCGTCACCGCTACTGGCTCAGCCGAACCGGACCGAACCGGGAGGAACCCACCACTGTCCCTCGCGCATGCACGCACAACCCCCCCCACACGCTTTTGGCACACAATGGCAAAAAGGTTACCGGTGGGCCTGGTAGGCCCATTTTTTGCCCTCCCCAGGCTCCAGAGGCTTTCTTGGAGCCTGGGGAGGGCAGAAACGGCCTCCCCCACCCCACCAGATGCCTTCCGGAGGCCGGAAACGGCCCATTTCCCGACTTCTGGTGGGCCCGGAAAGCCCGAAAATCAGCTGGCCGGCACGCACATGCGCACTGGAGCTGAGCTAGGGCAGCGTGCGTGTGCCCACAGATATGGCTCCGCCTGCCACCTGTGGCACGCGTGCCATAGGTTTGCCATCACGGTCGTAGGCATTTGGCACTCGACACAATCACATCATATCGTACATAGGTGGTTCTCGACTTACGACAGTTCATTTAGTGACCGTTCGAAGGCCGGAAACCCTACACCACTTCAGACAAATGGTTATCCAACCTCTTCTTAAAAACTTCCAGTGTTGGAGCATTCACAACTTCTGGAGGCAAGTTGTTCCACTGGTTAATTGTTCTAACTGTCAGAAAATTTCTCCTTAGTTCTAGGTTGCTTCTCTCCTTGATGAGTTTCCACCCATTGCTTCTTGCCTTGCCTTCGGTTGCTTTGGAGAATAGCTTGACTCCCTCTTCTTTGGGGCAGCCCCTGAGATATCGGAAGACTGCTATCATGTCACCCCTGGTCCTTCTTTTCATCAAACTAGACATACCCAGTTCCTGCAACCATTCTTCATATGCTTTAGCCTCCAGTCCCCTGATTATCTTTGTTGCCCTTCTCTGCACTCTTTCTAGAGTCTCCACATCTTTTTTACATCGTGGTGACCAAAACTGGATGCAGGATTCCAAGTAAGGCCTTATAAAGTGGTATGAACACTTCACGTGATCTTGATTCTATCCCTCTGTATCGGATCTCTTGCTTGAGCAGGGGGTTGGACTAGAAGACCTCCAGGGTCCCTCCAACTCTGTTGTTCTGCTATCTGTTACCTGCTACTAATCACACAAGATTTCAATCCCAGAAGGAAGTTTATTTGAAAATTCGAGGCCCGTGTGGTTTGCGACGTCTCAACTCACTTGCTTCCCTCAGTGCTCTGAATAATAATTCAAATATGTCTCGATTTGGATCGTTTATTTATTTATCATGGTTTGAGATTTACATGCTGCTCCCCTCAGGCTGATTCTGAGAGTGATTTGATTAAGGCCAGCAAGATAGTACACAAATCGATAAATAAAAACCCTCGGCACGTCTATCGGTGAGGAAATACAAATTTCGTATTCCCGGGCCTCCTTCGGGAAGTCGGAAGGATAACAAGGTGACAAGTAAAATGAATTTGCAAACACACCTCTTTTCACGCTGCGTCTTAAACCGAGCTTCACCTGGATGTCTGTTGCAAAATCAAATATTTATATTAAACAATCGGTACGAGACGCCCAGGAAAAACAATAGATGTTGTTTTTTTTTTATGTAGAGGAGTCCTGTAGGTTTCTCTTCCTGTCACCGGTCAACATAAGTGTGAATTTAGGACACTGGAGACAAAAGAATGGATCGCAGAGTTGTCTTTTTAAAATAGGTAGTCTTCAACTTATCACTACAAATGGGACCAGAATTGTAACTTCAAATGTTCACTAAACAAATGGTTGTAACAGTGGAGAACTACCTGTAGAATAGGAGAAGAGAAGAGAAAAGAAGAGAAGAGAAGAGAAGAGAAGAGAAGGGAAGGGAAGGGAAGGGAAGGGAAGGGAAGGGAAGGGAAGGGAGGGGAGGGGAGGGGAGGGGAGGGGAGGGGAAGAGAAGAGAAGAGAAGAGAAGAGAAGAGAAGAGAAGAGAAGAGAAGAGAAGAGAAGAGAAGAGAAGAGAAGAGAAGAGAAGAGAAGAGAATCTGGAAGGGACCTTGGAGGTCTTCTAGTCCAACCCCCTGCTCAAGCAGGAGAACCTATTCTATTTCAGATATGTGACTGTCTAGTCTCTTCTTAAAAACCTCCAGTGATGGAGCGCCCACGACTTCTGGTGGCAAGCAGTTCCATTGGTTAATTGTCCTCACTGGAAACTAATCAAGGAGAGAAGCAACCTGGAATTAAGGAGAAACTTCCTTAATTCCAGGTTGCTTCTCTCCTTGATTAGTTTCCATTCATCGTTTCTTGTCCTGCTTTCTGGTGCTTTGGGGCACGGGGGGGGGGGGGGGGGGCCACAGACGTGCGTGAACCCTCAAAATGCAATGCAAGTGCCCTGTGCATGCGCCCCGCCTCCTCCCCGCACATGCGCACGCATCCCCATGCGCCCCGCCGCCTGCGCATATGTGGCAGAGACCCAAAGATCAGCTGACTGGCATGCAGCATATGTGCATGTGTGGTGGAGCTGGGCTCGGGCAACGGCTGGCATGCCTGCAGAGAGGGCTTTGCGTGCCACTTATGGCATGCGTGCCATAGGTTCGCCATCACGGGCATAGAGCATAGACCTGCCCACCTGCAGGTCACAGCAAATACGAACCGGCTGAATCCCACTCCTGTCTAAAGGTCACTAAACGAACAGTTGTAAGTCAAGGACTGCCTGTACAGCTTCATAAAGCTTTTTTGTTTTTCTCTCTTTTTCTTTTGCTGGCCCAGTTCAGATTCTCCGAGGCAGAACGTTCTCCTCACATCCCACGTAGGCGAAGTGCAGCTAAAGAGAAGCATCAGAGGAGCATTTGCCTGAGCCTGATGGTGCCTAATGGAAGCGAGGAAAACAATCTCTTGTCTGTTTTGCGGAGATGCACTCACACCGCGACAGTCTGCGCCAGGCGTAAGCCTACAGGCACAAGAGGGTGAATAAAAACTCGATGCCTGGCTGTGTTTTTATTTCTTTACGTACGTTATCTCTTATGTACCAGCTCTACCACTTGGTCACACTGCCTCAGTGTGGGAGAGGAAGAAATCCAGGAGTAGGCTGCTGGGAGTTTGTAGGGGTTCGGGACAGGGGTGGGTTCTAAATTTTTTTACTACCGGTTCTGTGGGCGTGGCTTATTTTGTGGGTGTGGCTTGGAGGTCATGTGACCAGGTGGGCGTGGCTAGCTGGTCAGAGTCATTTCTGGAAGGTCCTCGCACTTACGACCAGTCCTCGCACTTACGACCCGACTCATTTGTTTGCTTTTAACACTGATCAGCTGTAGGGCGGCCCTTTGAAGCCCCGCGGCAAGAGTTTAAACAGTTTTTTTTCCCTCTAGTCATCAGCTGGGACTCAGGAGGCAGCAATAGATTGGGGGTGGGGCCAAATAAAAGGTAAGAATAATGTGGGGGGGTGGGAGGGCGGGGGGGGGGGAGAACCAGTTCGGTGACGTCATATCGTCACTGCTACCAGCTCGGACGAACCGGACCGAACCTGGAGGAACCCACCACTGGTTCGGGAGAACCTCTAGCCAAGATTCTGTGCAGTTCGGTACCCCCAAATCCCACTCCTGGCTGGCTCCGTGCAACCTACCCTTCCCCTCCCAGGAGTCCAGTTTTGGATGCAGGTAAGTGAAGGGCACGTGGGGATGCTTGGAGAGGGTGAAAAATGGGCCTAGTTTCCAGCCTCCAGAGGGCCTCCGGAGCCTGGGGAGGCCATTTTCCCCCTTCCGGAGCCTCGAGGAAAGCCTCCGGAACCCAAGGAGGGTAAACACCCCCCCACACCGCTGTGGTGCAGCCACGCCCACCATGGCCACGCCCACCCAGAACCCCTTGCTAAAATTTTTGAGGCCCACCCCTGAACCAATCCTCATTAAAACGTAGTATCTAAACCAGTGTTTCTCAACCATGGCAACTTTTAGGATATGTGGACTTCAACTCCCAGAATGCCCCAGCCAGCTCTTAAACGGAGAAAAGAAGGACTTGGGGGGGAACATGATAGCAGTCTTCCGGTATCTTCCAGTATTTCCAGGTTACAGTGCAGGACTACAGACTACTGTGGGCTACTTCGGCTGACTGCCAGCTGACTGCAATTTGGCAGTTCGAACCTCACCAGGCTCAAGGTTGACTCAGCCTTCCATCCTTCTGAGGTGGGTAAAAGGAGGACCCAGATGATTGGGGGCAAGAGGCTGACTCCGTAAACCACTTAGAAAGGGCTGGAAAAGCACTTGTGAAGCAGTATATAGGTCTAGGTGCTGTTGCTAAGTGTGAAGAAGGAAGGAAGGAAGGAAGGAAGGAAGGAAGGAAGGAAGGAAGGAAGGAAGGAAGGAAGGAAGGAAGGAAGGAAGGAAGGAAAAGGAGGGAGGGAGGAAGGAAGGAAAGAAAAGGAAGAAGGGAGGGAAGGAGGGAGGAAGAGAGGAAGGAAAAGGAGGGAGGGAGGGAGGGAAGGAAGGAAGGAAGGAAAAGGAGGGAGGGATGGAAGGAGGAAGGAAGGAAGGAAGGAAGGAAGGAAGGAAGGAAGGAAGGAAGGAAGGAAAAGGAGGGAGTGAAGGAGGAAGGAAGGAAGGAAGGAAGGAAGGAAGGAAGGAAGGAAGGAAGGAAGGAAGGAAGGAAGGAAGGAAGGAAGGAAGGAAGGAAGGAAGGAGGGAGGGAGGGAGGGAGGGAGGGAGGGAAGGAGGGAGTGTGGGTCCTGGTGGCACAGTGGTTAGAATGCAGTATTTCAGGCTGACTCTGCCAACAGCCAGGAGTTCAAGTTTCACCAAGCTCAAGGTTGACTTAGCCTTCCATCCTTCCAAGGTGGGTAAAATGAGGACCCAGATTGTTGGGGGCAAGAGGCTGACTCTGTAAACTGCTTAGAGAGGGCTGGAAAGCCCTGTAAAGTGGCATATAAGTCTAAGTGCTGTTGCTATTGCTATTGGAGGGGCTGCCATAAAGAGGAGGGGGGTCAAAATTATTTCCCAAAGCCCCTGAGGGCAGGAGAAGAAGCAACGGGTGGAAACTCATCAAGGAGAGAAGCAACCAGGAATTAAGGAGAATTTTCCTGACTGTCAGAACAATTAACCAGTGGAACGACTTGCCTCCAGAAGTTGTGAATGCTCCAACACTGGAAGTTTTAAAGAAGAGGTTGGATAACCATTTGTCTGAAGTGGTGTAGGGTTTCATCCTTGAGCAGGGGGGGTGGAGTTGGACTAGATGACCTCCAAGGTCCCTTCCAACTCTGTTTTTCTGTTGAAGCTAAGAAAGAAAAGAAACTGGACACTTTTAAGGAACTCTTCAAATCTGATTCTGAAGTTGTTCTCCTGGTTAGACATCCATGACAGTGTTTTGATACAACTGAATAAACATAACAGTGTTTTGAAACAGCAGCTCTTGGGAGAGAATCCTAGCATATGTCAAGGAGACACTTTTTTCCCCAGACTGAGTTGTTTTCATCCAAAAAATAGAATAATAATAATAAAAAAAAAACCAAATAGGACCAGGGCAGAGAAATAGGGTACATTGCAAAAGAAACCAATATATTTGAATTTAATTTAAAACATTAATTCAATAACGGTTTAGTACGTAGCTCCTTATAATTTAAAAAAATGTTTCTTCTTCTGAAATAATCCATGTTATTATTGTTATTTCATTACCTATCCAATCCATCCATCATTTGTATCTATCTATCATCTATCTATCTATCTATCTATCTATCTATCTATCTATCTATCTATCTATCTATCTATCTATCTATCTATTATCTCTCTCTCATGTATATCTATCTGTCTGTCTGTCTGTCTATCTATCTATCTATCTATCTATCTATCTATCTATCTATCATCTCTCTCTCATGTATATCTATCTATCTATCTATCTATGCATCTATCCATCCATACATCCTCCCGCCTACCTACATACCTACCTATCTATCTATGTCTATCTATCTATCCATCTATCCATCCATCTACCTACCTACCTATTCATCCATCCATCTATCTATCTATCTATCTATCTATCCATCCATCCATCCATCCATCCATCCATCCATCCATCCATCCATCCATCTATCTATCTATCTATCTATCTATCCATCCATCTAACGATCCATACATCCACCCACCCACCCAACCGCCTGCCTACCTACCTACCTACCTACCTATTATCTATCTATGTCTGTCTGTCTGTCTATCCTATCCATCTATCCATCTGCCTGCCTGCCTACCTACCTATCTATCTATCTATCCTATCCATCTGTCATATCTATCTCTATCCATCTATCCATCTATCTATCCATCTATCTACCTACCTACCCAACCAGCCAGCCAGCTATCCATCCATCCATCCATCCATCTATCTATCATCTATCTATCTATCTATGCATCTATACATCCATCCATCCATATATCCTCCCAACCACCCACTTTCCCACCTATCTACCTATCATCTCTATCTATCTATCATTATCTCTATCCATCTCTCTCTCTCTCTCTCTGTTTATTTATTTCTATCTATCATTCTACCTATCTATCGATCATGTGACCACAGGAATGTTGCTACAGTCATAAGAGTGAAAAACAGTTGTAAATCCCTTTTTTTCAGTGTTGTTGTAACTTGGAACGGTCACTGACTGAACGGTTGTAAGTCGAGGACTATTATAAATAGAGGAGCTCTATTATTAAGAAGATGCTCTTACATTCATGGGGAACAAAGTTATCAGCCAAGGCCAGTTATCGGTAGCTGATGCTTCCCTGTCAGTCACGGAAGAGCGTTGACAAGGCCCATATTCAAATATTTAGCACGCAGACCACTTTGAGGAAAATCGTTGATTTTTACTTGGCTTTATTAGAATATTTTTATCCTGCCTTTAATACTTTATGGCAGGGGTGCCAGATCCAGCACACGGGGGTACTTAAATGTGGCCCGCGGGGCCAGCCTAGAAATATCAAAGGACCAGTCTCTATTCTATTCTATTCTATTCTATTCTACTCTACTCTACTCTACTCTATTCTAATTCTTCTTTTCTCTAGACTAGCCAAACCCAAATCCTGCAACCATTCTTTATATGTTTTAGCCTCCAGTTCAGAAGTGGGTTTCAGCAGGTTTTGACCAGTTCTGGAGAACCGGTAGCGGAAATTTTGAGTAGTTCAGACAACCGGTAGTAAAAATTCTGACTGGCCCCGCCCCCATCTATTCTCTGCCTCCCAAGTCCCAGCTGATCGGGAGGAAATGGGGATTTTGCAGTATCCTTCCCCTGGAGTGGGGTGGGAATGGAGATTTTACAGTATCCTTCCTCTGCCACGCCCACCAAGCCATGCCATGCCCACCAAGCCACGCCCACAGAACCAGTAGTAAAAAAAATTTGAAACCCACCACTGCTCCATTTCCCTAATCATCTTAGTGGCTCTTCTCTGCACTCTTTCTAGAGTCTCAACATCTTTTTTGCAATGCGGTGACCAAAAAACTGGAAGCAGTTTATTTCAGGTGTGGTGGTCTTACTAAGGTTTTATTTTACACTGGACTTGTTTTTTATTTTAGACTGGATTTGATTTTTTTTTCCCCCCCAGCCTCCCGCCTCTTCTTCTTCTGCCCTTTGGAACGGAATGTTTTCTCCTCTCATCCTAAGAGCAGAGAAAATCCACTTCAGAGAGCAATTGGATATGCCAGCAATGTCAAGAATTTCACCTTTTAGGAACTCCCGTTCCTGGTACCTGAGCTGCTGCTTCTCCCCAGTGGATCTGGCTTGCCTCTTCCTGTGCCAGGCCCGAGCAGCCTTCCTGACAGTTGTTTTGATCTCCAAGGTGATATATTCTGCAGGGCCCTTGCAAATCAAAAGCTGCAGCCATCTGCTTCGTGGACCTCCCATCACTCCAAAGCGGGAAGATGATTTTCAACGGAGGCCTGGATCCCAGGAGAAAAATCACAGCCCCCCCTTAAAAGAGCAAATTAACCTGTGCTAATCTTCCTTTGCTGATTTTTCTCCAGGTTGCTTGGAGGCATCTTGGAGTCCTAGTGGACAACCATTTAAATAGGAGCCAGCCGTGTGCAGCAGCTGCCCAAAAAGCCAACACAGTTCTAGGCTGCATTAACAGAGGGATAGACTCAAGATCACGTGAAGGGTTAATACCACTTTATAAGGCCTTGGTAAGGCCACACTTGGAATCCTGCATCCAGTTTTGGTCGCCACGATGTGAAAAAGATGTGGAGACTCTGGAAAGAGTGCAGAGAAGAGCAACAAAGAGGATGAGGGGACTGGAGGCTCAAACATACGAAGAACGGTTGCAGGAACTGGGTATGTCTACTTTAATGAAAAGAAGGACTAGGGGAGACATGATAGCAGTCTTCCAATATCTCAGGGGCTGCCCCAAAGAAGAGGGAGTCAAGTTATTCTCCAAAGCACCTGAGGGCAGGACAAGAAGCAACGATTGGAAACTAATCAAGGAGAGAAGCAACCTAGAACTAAGGAGAAATTTCCTGACTGTGAGAACAATTAATCAGTGGAACAACTTGCCTCCAGAAGCTGTGAAGGCTCCAACACTGGAAGCTTTTAAGAAGATGTTGGATAACCATTTGTTTGAAGTGGTGTAAGGTTTCCTGCCTGGGCAGGGGATTGGACTAGAAGACCTCCAAGGTCCCTTCCAACTCTGTCCTATTCTATTCTATTCTATTCTATTCTATTCTATTCTATTCTATTCTATTCTATTCTATTCTATTCTATTCTATTCTATTCTATTCTATTCTATTCTATTCTATTCTAATTCTTCTTTTCTCTTCGGCCGAAAAAATGCTTTTAAAAGTTTTTTTAAAAAAGCCTCTGATGATCGCATGGCTCAGCTGGGATCGTCAGAGGCTTTTAAAAGCATTTTTTCTACAACCTCTTCCGCCGAAGAAGTTGTAGGGGGAAAAAATGCCTTTAAAAGCCTCTGGTGATCCCAGCTGAGTTGCCTGATCATCAGAGGCTTCTAAAAGCATTTTTTTCTGCAACCTCTTAAGGTTGTAGAAAAAATGCTTTTAAAAGTTTTTTTTAAAAAAAGTTGGCCACGCCCACCCAGTCACATTACTCCCCCCACCAAGCCATGCCCACAAAATAAGCCACACCCACAGAACTGGTAGTAAAAAATGTTAGAACCCATCCCTGAATGACACTGGGGAAAAAAAAGTGACTTATCACCTTTTTCACAGGTACAACCCTAGCAGCATCCCCCATGGTCATGTGATCAAAATTCATACACTTGGCCGCTGACTCGTATTTATGACAGTCGCAGTGACCCGGGCTCACGTGATCCCCTTCTGCGACCTTCTGACAAGCAAAGTCCATGGGGAAGCCGGATTCACTTAACAGCCATTTTGCTAATTTAACAACCGCAGCGCTTCACTTAACAACAGTGGCAAAAAAGGTCGTGAAAATGGGCCCAAACTCACTTCACAAATGTCTCACTTAATGGCAGAAAAGTTGGGCTCAATTGTGGTCGTAAGTCGAGGACTACCTCTATATCTTTACGTTTGGCTTAATGTTAGAAGCACAAAGTTCGTTGTTTTTTTTTTGTCTTACTCCTGCCTTCGATAGTCAAGAGAGTTTATCATTTCCAAAGATAACCAAAAGCACAAAAGTGCCAATTAAGCCCTTTTGCTTAATTAAACACTAATTAAGCATTTCAGCCTGCAACGGTTCTGAAACGGTTATCAGTATCATTGGACCCATAAAGGAAATTAAGAGAGATTGATAGTAACTCTTAAGGCAGGCTTGCAAAACTGATGAGAATGCCATGAAAACGTAGCTGATGGAGATTTTTTTTTGAGCTGAATTTATTTTCCAGCTCAAAAGAAAGGAAGACAGTACCAAAAAAACCCCACATTTGTTTATCTCAACGAAGTAACGTTTCAACATATGCTTAATTCCCGTTGGGGGAAAAAAAAAAACCGGCAATGGCACATATCATTAAAATAACCCCATTTAAATTATTTTGCTATTCTTTACATTATAACATACACTGCAATCTGCCAGGAATATATGAATTTGGCCAGCCTTGCAATTTGTTTGTTGCTATTTGCCAGAAAAGAAGAATGCCAAGTCAGTCAATAAAATGCAATTTATTCACATTTCTCCGATAACATTTCTTTTTCTCCTTTTTGTGAAATGAAATGACTTCTTTGCTGGGGGACTCTCTGCCCATCATTTGAAAGGCCGCTTCGTGGCGGATAATTGATCACCGTGTTATAAAATAGATGCTGAGACTCTGGAAAGAGTGCAGAAAAGAGCAACTAAGATGATGAGGGGACTGGAGGCTAAAACGTATGAAAAACGGTTGCAGGAACTGGGTATGTCTAGTTTAATGAAAAGAAGGACCAGGGGAGACATAATAGAACCTTGGTAGTACAGTGGTCTAAAGCACCCTGTTATTAAGACCAGCTGCCTGCAATTACTGCAGGTTCGAATCTCGCCAGGCTCAAGGTTGACTCAGCCTTCCATCCTTTCTAAGGTAGGTAAATTGAGGACCCAGATTGTGGGGGCAATAAACTGACTTTGTATAAATATACAAAAGGATGAAGGCTATTGCTTAGCGCATTGTAAGCCGCCCTGAGTCTCTGGAGAAGGGCGGCATATAAATCAAATTAAAAATAAAATAAAATAGCAGTGTTCAGGGGTGAAATCCAGCAGGTTCTGACAGGTTCTGGAGAACTGGTAGCAGAAATTTTGAGCAGTGCAGAGAACCGGTAGCGGAGTAGGATGGGAATGGAGATTTTGCAATATCCTTCCCCCAGGATTGGAGCGGGAATGAGGATTTTGAAGTATACTTCCTCTGTCATGCCCACCAAGCCACGCCCACAGAAAAAAATAAAAAAATTTGGATTTCACCACTGGCAGTGTTCCAATATCTCAGGGGCTGCCACAAAGATAGGGTTGCCAGGTCTGCTTCCAAAAAATAGCGGACAAGCGGGGCGGGGGGTGGGGGGCGGTTAAGTAGTAAAAAAAATTTTTAAAAATTTACAATTAAATTATATATTTTCTTACAAACATTTTAACACGTATTAAAATAATCACTTCAAAACTTTACTTAAAATTCAAAAGATCAAATATACTATAATAATATGTAAAATATTAAATTACATTTTACTTTGCTGTCGTGTGTATTTTTTTATTTGACTGCGCAGCTTTGATCGATTCTTTGTGTTTAAGGAATAATTCTTTCATTTCAGTACAAGGTTGAGAAATATTAAAAAATATACAAAGTTCACTTCGAACTGATGGTACAAGCAGTCGGTTACGTTCGTCAGTCCACAAATTTCCCATCAGGCTGAAAATTCGCTCAACGTTTGCATTTGATACCGGAATTGGTGCACAGGTCTATTCTGCCGTCTGGGAAACATCCATTGAATTGCACAGAGTAAAAAATTGCCTGAACCTTCACGCCAATCCCATTTCGGGAAAACGATTATCCGGCATTTCGCCTTCGTCGGTTTTCCTCCTAAGCATCCTTTCCTCCTGACGCAGGTGGCCAGGAGGGGCCTTCTGCTCTTTTAGGTTGACCTCAGGCCTCTGCTTACCAATTCGGATATTTTCTTTTAATTATCGAGAGAGCCCAAGGCGCTTCTCCAAACTTTTATGCTGGCTGGCTGGCTGGCCGGCCTTCGCCTTTATAACCGGAGACCGGCTGGTTTGACTCATCGGTTCACTTAATTAGTCCCCAGCCACCGAAACAATACGGGTGCTTTTCTATGTCCAGCTTGCGTCCAGCTGTAGCCGGAGAGACCCCTGTTCTGCCAACTTCAGCAAGACTTAAGTCGCTGCAGGACCTGCACTCAGCAAAATTAAGTGCTTGCGAAGCAGAGGGGGCGGGTAGGGTTCAGCTAGGTGTGAAACTGAAGGAGGAGGCATGTTCTGGATCAGGGAGATGCAATAGATGGAGGTCGGACTCGCTCTCTTTTCAGAGCAAGGAAGATTAAAAACTGGAGGGGGAGGGATGTAGTAGCCAGGAATGGAATTAAGGGGTATACGGTCTCCTGCTTGAGCAGGGGGTTGGACTAGATGACCTAGTTAAGACCAGCCGTACCCAGTTCTGCAACTGTCATATGCTTTAGTTTCCAGTCATCTTTGTTGCGCCTCTCTGCACTCTTTCAAGAGTCTCAACATGGATATGTATTTGTATCGTAGCAACCAAAATTGGATAAAATAGATTTGTCTTTCTTTCTTTCTTTTTCTTTCTTTCTTTCTTTCTTTCTTTCTTTCTTTCTTTCTTTCTTTCTTTCTTTCTTTCTTTCTTTCTTTCTTTCTTTCTTTCTTTCTCTCTCTCTCTCTCTCTCTCTCTCTCTCTCTCTCCCTCCCTCCCCCCCTCTCCCTCTCCCTCTCCTCTCAAGTATTACTCATTCCTCCCAGTTTTGTGTCCTCTACAAACTTGATAAACATTGCCTGGACTCCCCAGTAGACGATTTAGTCCCATCAGCGATTTTCTTAATAACTGTTCCTTGTTTATTATTCATTAAAAAGGGCTTTGTCTGGGATGCTGTGAATTTTCCAAAACCTGGGCCTGTGGCAGGAGTGGGGAGGGGAAATGCCCTTACCAAACTACTTCAAGAAAGCAAATATCATCTGGCCCCATTGCATCTGCCAAGTGGGTGTCATTTTTTTTTCCAACAAGCCCTCTTCTCAGGGCAGCCAATGTATCTCAAAGGAAACCTTTAAAAAAAAAAAAACCTCTCCACATTCTCGAGAGCCCAGAACCAGACGGCTTCTGTTGTTCGGGCTGCATTTATATTCTCTCCAAGTAGAGTTGAGGCTTCGTTCATCTGGAATCTAATTTGCTCGCGTCCAGTTCAAATCATCCTGATAATCCATATTTGGGAGGAGGTGAAAAAAAACCCCAAGTGACACAGAAAATAAATAACACAGGAAACTGACATTTGGGGCAGCCGTGAATAGAGCCAGCTGAGCGTAAATGTTGTGTTTTGTTTTTACTGTCCCAAAGGTGCTGAAGAAGCTTCTTGAATGAGAAGCGAAACGTCTTCAAAAGAAAAAAAAGAAAGAAAGTTCAGTTGCGTCCGGAAAAAAAACACCTTTGGAACAACTGTGACCTGGATGACTGAGAATCTCTAGACTTTTTTTACTGATTCACAACAGGCAGTGGAATCCAGAGTGGGCCAGGGATGAAATTCAGCAGGTTCTGACAGGTTCAGGAGAACCGGTAGCGGAAATTTTGAGTAGTTTGGAGAACTGGCAAATACCACCTCTGGCTGGCCCCAGAGTGGGGTGGGAGATGTACAGTAGGAGGACGCTTTTCGAGAGAGGACAGAACTTACAAAAGAAGGACTGTCCTCCCTAAAGGAGGACGATTGGTCACCTTAGCAATATCCTTCCCCCTGGAGTGGGGACGGAATGGGGATTTTGCAGTATCCTTCCCCTGACACGCCCACCAAGCCACGCCCACCAAGCCACACCACGCCCACCAAGCCACAGCCACAGAACAGGTAGTAAAAAAAAATTGAATTCCATCACTGGAGTAGGCTGTTCCCTTGATTATGAGTATCCCTCAATGTAAAATTATTCATTTAGCGACTGTTTGAAGTTACAACAGCACTGAAAAAAGGGACTGATGACCAATCCTCGCACTTATGACCATCACTGAATCCGCATGGTCACAGGATCGAAATTTGGGTGCTTGGCAACTTGCCGCATCCCGAAAGCATGCGGTCCCCCTTTTGCGACCTTCCGAGTCGGCTTCAAGAAGCAAAGTCAACCAACGAAGGCAGATTCGCTTAACGACCACATGATTCGCTTAACAGCTGCATGGTTCATTTATTTATTTATTTATTTATTTATTTATTTACTTACTTACTTACTTACTCACTCACTCACTCACTCACTCATTTATTTATTTATTTATTTATTTATTTATTTATTTATTTATTTATTTATTTATTTATTTATTTATTTATTTATTGGTTTGATTTATATGCCACCCTTTCTCCGGAGACTCAGGGCTGCTTACAATGCGTTAAGCAATAGCCTTCATACTTTTGTATATACCTGCTTAGTAGGGCTTTTGGCCCCCCCTAAGCGGTGTTCTTTTTTTTTATATACAAAGTCAGCTTATTGCCCCCACAATCCGGGTCCTCATTTAACAACCATGGCCAAAAACAGTCGTGAAATTGGATGTGACTCACTTAACAGCCATCTTGCTTAACAACAGAAAAGCTGGCCCCAATTGTGGCCGCAAGTCAAGGATAGTGTCTACTTTGCTGAAATTTCTAAAAAAAATCTAATTCCACAGAGTGTGATAATGATATTAAATCGCAGAGGCTAAATCGCTCAACGGTAACAATGACCAGATAGATAATTAAGCAGCTTTTTGCTTCCTGAGTCAGCCAATTGATCTGAAAATACAATTCATAAGATCATCAACAGATTTGGTGAAGCATGTTGGTGAAGCAAGCTGATGTTTTATGAAGCGATGGAGAAACATGGCGGAAGGATTCTCTCTTCGAAGAGAAACAGATGCTCAAAATGGCTTCCTTCTTTTTCACAAGTTGCCCAGAAAGTTACAGAAGGAGGTACAAAACGAAACGTCCCATGAATGGAATGTTCAAGATTTCTCCGGAATGCTCCAGTGTTCTCCACAACGTTCTAGGATTCTCAGGAATGTTCCAGTGTTTTCCAGAACATTCCTTTCCAATTATTATTTTTTTTTTTGCACATTCCTCTTATTTTAACATTCCCTGATTTAAAAAGCTGGAGAAGGATGGACCTACATCACCAATCCAAGTTGCAAAAGGTTGTTGCAATACCAGAAGTGAGTCAAAGTTCCCAGTTAAAAGCTCCCGTACATATCTCTTCCAGTCACTGACATAAATATAGATCCCATCAGAAATGGAAAAAAAACAAAAAACGCTTGCTTGGATATTCTGCAAAGGATGGCAAAAGCAGGAGGGAGAAAAAAAAATAACTCCATTCTGCAAAGCTTCGGACAGAAATATTTCAAATATGCTAGGGAGTAAAGGGAGGTGTTTGAGGGTTTTTTTTATGGGCAATTCAGGACGATTTGTCCTTGTCTGGAATCCAAATTTTTGCCCTTGTTGAACAATTTAGAAATATCATGGACCCAATTAGTACATGGCTCGGTGTTTCCACACAATGTCCATTCAGTTTCATTTTGAAGGTTCACCCAGAGTTGCTCCATCGTGGATGAAATTTAAGGGTTTTAGAAGCACCAAAATCCATGCATAGGATGGAATACAGAATAGCAGAGTTGGAAGGGACTTTGGAGGTCTTCTAGTCCAACCCCCTGTTCAAGCACGAGACCCTATATCTTTTTCAGACAAAATGGCTGTCCGGTCTCTTTTTGAAAGTTTCCAGTGATGGAAGAACCCATAACATCTGAAGCCAAGTTGTTCCCTGATTAATTGTTCTCACTGTCAGGAAATTTCTCTATTTAATTCTTAGGTTGGGTCTCTGATAAGCTTCCATCTGTTACTTTTTGTCCTGTCCTCGGGTGCTTTGGAGAATAAGTTGATATCTGCATAAATAAAAGTTCCCATGATCTCTGACCCCATGAAAGGCCATCAGGTTTCTGATGGCTGTGAATTCTACAGTTTCCTTATGTATGAGCCCCAAATATCTCCCATCATTGAATTAATGAATTTAATTAACATACGTTGAGGAGGGGGAAAAAAATATCCGCCTGCATTTCTGATCATAGTTTTCTGTGCATAGTTTTATATAGCTCTCTAAGGTTTTCACATATCCTGCCTCCTTTCTAGGATATTGAGTATTTTAGTTGTTTCTATACCAGGGGTCAGCAACCTGCAGCTCTGGAGCCGCATGTGGCTCTTTCACCCCTCTACTGCGGCTCCATCACTCAAAATATGCGTCACAACCGCCAATGTGCGACACCTGCCAGCACGTGGTTTATTGAGCTTTTCAACCCCCAGCAGGCCAACCATGGATAAGTCCAAGAAAAGAAAAGTTTCAGAAGAAAACAGAATGTTTAATTCAACTACATAAGAAACAGTCAAGGCACGGAAAGAGTTTTGTGGTTCCCAATGTTTTCTTTTCTGTGGGAAACGGGTCCAAATGGCTCTTTGAGTATTTAAGGTTGCAGATCCCTGACCTAGCCAAATAGCCAGTGGGGGGGGGGGATGATGGGAGTTGTTGCAGTCCACAGACATCTGCCCAATCCAGCAATAGACGAGAATCTATTTTTCTTAGAAAATACAACAGACGCTTTTTGTGAATGGCTTTCCCATAAATTTGAAGGCCTTTCAAGGTTCGTAGAGTAGGTGATGATTAATCTTGTGTGCCTATTTTATTATTATTATTTTTTTACTCACTGTTTAGTTGGCTTCCTATACCGCTTCAAATTAACCCAAGAGAAAAGGGGCATCAAAATCATGACAACGTATTTTGTAAATACAGTGTAAAAGTTTCAGAAGAAAACAGAATGTTTAATTCAACGACATTATGCTAGTTTCGTGGCTGTTCAAGAAATAGTCAGGCACGGGAAAGGTTTTGTGGCTCCCGGTGTTTTCTTTTCTGTGGGAAAATGTGTCCAAATGTCTCTTTGAGTGTTTAAGGTTGCACACCCCTGTTCTATACCATCAGAGAGAGGGGGAGGGGAGGAAGGGAGGGGGAGGGGAAAAGTGAGAGGGGGAGAGAGAGGGAGAGAGAGATCACATTTCTGTAGACTTTAGAAGGAAGACTACATAGTATGCTTTAGAAAAGGACAGATATATGATGGAGCATCTACAACTTCTGGAAACAAACCATTCCATTGATTAATTGTTCTGATTCTCAAGAAAATTCTCATTTCTCTCCTTGATTAATTTCCATCCATTGCTTCATGTCCAGATGCTTTGGAGAATTGGTTGACCCACCTCTTCTCTGTGGCAGCCCCTCAAATAGGGGATCACTGCAATCCTGTCACCCTTAGGCCTTCTTCTCCTTAGACTAGCCCGGGGGGTCAGCAACCTGTGGCTCTGGAGCCGCATGTGGCTCTTTCACCCCTCTGCTGCAGAGGGGTGTAATTCAAAATATGCATCACAACTGCCAATGTGCGACACCTGCCGGCACACGATTTATTGAGCTTTTCAATCCCCGGTAGGTCAACCATGGATAAATCCAAGAAAAGAAACGTTTCAGAAGAAAACAAAGTTTAATTCAACTACATATGCTAGTTTTGTGGCTGCTCAAGAAATAGTCAGGCACGGGAAGGGTTTTGTGGCTCCCGGTGTTTTCTTTTCTGTGGGAAACGGGTCCAAATGGCTCTTTGAGTGTTTAAGGTTGCAGACCCCTGGACTAGACATAGAATTGATTTATCAGATTGCAGGGAGCCTCTGTAACCAGAGGTGGTATTTAGCCGTTTCAGATTGGTTCAGGCGAACCGGTAGTAGTGACTACTATGCCGTCGTACTTAGCTACGTTTTCTAAGTCGCGTGCATGCATGCACAGCGAACCAGTGGTAAAATTACACCTCTGCCCATAACAATTTACAACACTGTAGAACAGTTCGTGAGTGGCTTTTCTCTCTGTGCAAATAAAATAAAAACCTCCGTTTTGAACGTGCTCAGCTAAAAACTTCACAGCCTCCCCCTCCACGATCAAGGAGTGGCAAAAAAAAAAACATTTAAAAAATTATTAAAGCGTTTCTGAATCACGCATACCAAATAAACAGGGGCAAATCCCACTCACTCAGCCACCCATCCGAGATTTCAAAAGGTTGCCTTTTATGGCCAAGTCAGCCCCCAAACCTTAACCAAGAAAGACATGAGAACTAAGAGAGCCTTTGAAACTTCAGGCCGAGAGAATTTTAGGACTCGGGAAAACATCTCAAAAGCTTTTCCTTCCCAGTTCTGTGTGGTTTCAATAAAAGGAGAATATTTGTAGCTTGGGATCCGTGGTGAAATCAAAATTGTTTTACTACCGGTTCTGTGGGCGTGGCTTGGTGGGCGTGGCAAGGGAAGGATACTGCAAAATCCCCATTCCCTCCCCACTCCTGGGAGAAGGATATTGCAAAATCTCCATTCCCAGCCCACTCTGGGGCCAGCCAGAGGTGGTATTTGCCAGTTCTCCAAAACAGTGGTGGGTTCCTCCCGGTTCAGCCCGGTTCTCCCGAAGCCGGTAGCGGTGACGATATGTTCGGTTTTGTCCGGTTCTAAAGAACCGGTAGTAAAAGCGGCAGGAGGCTCGGCCTGCCTGGGCGTCATCATTGGTGATCTGCGCACGTGCAGAAGCGAGCGCACACACGCGCTTCCATTTTTCCAAATTAAGGAAGGCCACACCCATTTGCACCGCTCAGATAACCCTGAGGGCACAGATAAACCTCCAAGTGGCCTGAACAACCCTCTAAAAGGATGCAAATGACCAGCTGTCTGCAAAGAATATAAATCCTTCCATTCCCCACCATCCAGTCAGGCCTGGAAGCCATCTTTTGCACTGGGCCTGTTGTGAGAAACTGGGAGGGAGGATTGTATGGAGCATGGGTGATATGTGTAGTCATAATAACATTCCTTTCTCAGAGAGTCAAGGACATCTTGACCTGCACCTGGATGCATGGAACTGGGAGGCATCTCCAGTTGGGAGGGTGCTTTGATTGGAAGATGTGATGGACATGTGGGTGCAGGGGAAGGGACATGGACTTTCTTTTGGGTGGGGAAAACCCGGAAGCTTTCAGATTCAGGTTTTCCCAGATGTGCCGATAGTGTATCTCTAATAAAATGGAACCTTGGAGTCTTCTTTCGTTGGGGGTGCTACTTGGAACCCTCACAGTCTCCAAAGAAAAACCAGAAAGTTCCAGCTGCCTCTTGAAAAAAGCACCTCTAGGTCAACCACGACTGAGAATTTCCATAGACAAGAGATTGGACAGCCACCTTTCTGAAATGGTCTAGGGCCGTGATGGCTAGCCTTTTTGCCATCACGTGCCAAAAGCAGGGGGAGCGCAGGGGAGTCGCACACGTGCGTGCCCACATCCATAATTCTATGCGCCCCCCATGCATGCGAGTGCAAACCCCTGCGCTCCTCCCGCTTTTGGCACGTGATGGCCCAGTGGGCCTGGTAGGCCTGTTTTTCACTCCCCACAGGCTCCAGAGCCTTTCTAGGAGCCTGGGGAGGGTGAAAACGGCCTTCCCTTTCTCCCCCCCCCCCCCAGAGGCCCTTCAGAGACCAGAAATGGCCCGTTTGCCAACTTCCGGTTCAACTAGAAGTTGGCAAATGGGCCGTTTCTGGCCGCTGGAGGGGGGGAAGCTGTTTTTGCCCTCCCCAGGCTCCTAGAAAGGCTCTGGAGCCTGGGGAAAGCGAAAAACGGGCCTTTCCCACCCCACCCCACCCTCCCCGGAGGCCCTCCAGAGGCGGGAAACAGCCTGTTTCCTGACTTCCGGTGGGCCCAGAAGGCCCGAAAATCAGCTGGCGTGCCCACCGATATGGCTCTGCATGCCACCTGTGGCCCGCGTGCCATAGGCTCGCCATCACGGGTCTAGGGTCTCCTGTTTGAGCAGGGGGTTGGGCTAGAAGACCTCCAAAAGTCCCTTCCAATTCTGTTATTCGAACTGCCAAGGTGAAGGAAAAGCTAGTCCATCAGCAAGGCAGAGAATCGAACTGTTCTTTTCTTCACCTCTCCTGCCTTCTGCATTTCTGAGACTCAGCTCAAAGAGAGTGAGGCGGGTGCATCCGACGTACCACACAACAGACAGCAGTTTCTCACTCCTCGCTCTGCAAGGAGTAGTACCAGCTCCCCAGTCGCTATAATTTATGCACGCCTGATTCCCAGGCGCCCAGATAGGACGTGGCGTTTAAACAGGGCTCCGCTTGGTACCAGTTCCCATGTGATAAGGATTTGGGGGAGAGGGAGGGTCAGCGAGAGTTTGACTCAGCTCCCTGAAACGCAGGTAATTGCTCTCCATCCTCCCATTCACATTCTTTCCGGGTGCTTCAGCTAGAAAAAAAATAATAAACCACCCACAGCCTTCAGATTCAGAAGTGGCTTTCTGGACTGAAGGCCTCTTGTTCATTAAGGGCAGAGGCCAGCTTCTTCCATGGAGCCCCCAGCGCAAAAAGTGTTTTAACCAGTTTTATGAAATCTCCCATGTTCTGCCTCTTTTTCTGTGTCTTTCTTTTCTCTGCCGCTCCTTCCAAGTAGTTGTTAGAACTATGTAAGCAGGGGTTCCTTATTTCCTTCCTTCCTTCTTTCCTTCCTTCTTTCCCTGTCCTTTCCCTTCCTGCCTTCCCCCTTCCTGCCTTCCTGCCTTCCTCCTTAACCCTCCCGCTCCCTTCCTTCCTTTCCTTTCTCCTCCCCACCCCTCCCCGCCTTCCCCCTTCCTCCCTCCCTCCCTCCCTTCCTTCCTCCTTTCCCTTCCCTCCCCCTCCCTGTCTACCCCCTTCCTTCCTCCCTCCCTCCCTCCCTCTCTCCTTCCTCCTTCCTTCCTTTCCTCCCTCTCCTTCTCCCTTCCTTCCTTCCTTCCTCCTTAACCCTCCCTCCCTCCCTCCCTTCTTCCTTTCCTTTCTTTCCCCTCCCCACCCCTCCCCGCCTTCCCCCTTCCTCCCTCCCTCCCTCCCTCCCTTCCTTCCTCCTTTCCCTTCCCTCCCCCTCCCTGTCTACCCCCTTCCTTCCTTCCTCCCTCCCTCCCTCTCTCCTTCCTCCTTCCTTCCTTTCCTCCCTCTCCTTCTCCCTTCCTTCCTTCCTCCTTAACCCTCCCTCCCTCCCTTCCTTCTTCCTTTCCTTTCCTTTCCCCTCCCCACCCCTCCCCGCCTTCCCCCCTTCCTCCCTTCCTCCCTTCCTTCCTTCTTCCTTTCCCTTCCCTTCCTTTCCCCTCCCTGTCTTCCCCCTTCCTTCCTTTCTTCCTCCCTCCCTCCCTCCCTCCTTCCTCCTTCCTTCATTCCCTCCCTCCCTCTCCTTCTCCCTTCCTTCCTTCCTCCTTAACCCTCCCTCCCTCCCTTCTTCCTTTCCTTTCTTTTCCCCTCCCCACCCCTCCCCGCCTTCTCCCCTCCCTTCCTTCCTTCTTCCTTTCCCTTCCCTTCCCCTCCCTGTCTTCCTCCTTCCTTCCTTCCTTCCTTTCTTCCTTCCTTCCTCCCCTCTCCTTCTTCCTTCCTTCCTTCCCTCCCTCCCTCCCCCAGTCACTCACTCATTCACTCACTCACTCACTCAGTAACTAAACCAGTCACTAAATAAATGGTTGTAAGTTGGGGACTATCTTTATATCTATTGTGGCACATTTTTTCTGGCTGTTCTTAGGGATTTTTCTTTTATTGTTATATACATCTCAGCTTGAAGGCCATTTTGTGATTATTTATTGTGGAGCCGTGTTGTGTACTGTGGCCGTCTGACTGGAATTTGATCACTACAGGTAATCCTCGACTTACGACCACAAATGAGCCCAAAATTTCTGTGGCGGAGACATTTGTTAAGTGAGTTTTGCCCCATTTTATGACTTTTCTTGCCACATTGGTTAAGTGAATCATTGCGGTTGTGAAGCTAGTCCCATGGTCGTTAAGCGAATCTGGCTTCCCCATTGACTTTGCTTGTTAGAAGGTCGTAAAAAGGGGATGGCATGACTCTGGGACACTGCAACTGTCATAAATATGAGTCAGTTGCCAAGGGTCTAAATTTTCATCACGTGTCCGTGGGGATGCTGCAACGGTCATAGGTATGAAAAATTGGTCACAAGTCACCTTTTTTCCCCATGCTGCTGTAATTTCAAACGGTCACTAAATGAACCGTTGTAACTCGAGGACTACCCGTACAAGGCAACGAGAGGCTGCAAAAGGCAGGAATCAAAGCCACAGAATAAATGAACGGACTCTACTTTAAAAGCATTGTTTTTGTTCCGTCTTCTGGAACATTCCCAGCAAATGCATCCAATCTTCTCTTGCGGTGAAAAAACCTTCATTTTTCATCAGTGGCCGCCTGCAAATTTTGCTTCTGATCCTTTGGTGCCAAACTGGCATGGAGAATCCAGGGGCAAAAAAGAAAGATTGCAGCCCTCTTTTCCACTTTCTTTTTTTATGTATATTTTTTTATATTCCAGTGAAATGTTCTCATATTTTGTATGGCCTGGTTACTGGTGGGACCCCCCTGTTTCCTATACAACGTCAATGGGGGAAGCTGGATATGTTTAATGACCAGGAATTGATTCAATTAAACGGCTGCAGGGAGCTGCTGTGGCAAAAAAAAAAAAAAAAGGCCATAAAATCACGGGTGACTTACTTAACAACCATCTTGCTTAGAGTGAAAATTTTGGTCCCAATCTTCTAGATGCTGCATTTCCACAATATACATATTAATCGTTCTTCTTCTTCTTTCTTCTTCTTCTCCTTCTCCTTTTCCTTCTCCTTCTCCTTCTCCTTCTTCTTCTTCTCCTCCTCCTCCTCCTCTCTCTTCCTCTTCCTCTTCCCTTTATCCTCTTTCTTCCTTCTCCCTTCTATTTCCTCCCGCCCTTCCTTCTCCTTCTCTTCCTTCTTTCCACCTTCCCCTTTCCTTCTCCTTCTCCTTTTCCTTCTCCTTCTTCTCCTTCTTCTCCTTCTCCCTTTTCCTCCTCCTCCTCTCTCTCTTCCTTTTCTTTATCCTCTCTTCCTTCTTCCTTCTACATTCTCCTGCCCTTCCTTCTCCTTCTCTTCCTTCTTTCCACCTTCCCCTTTCTTTCTCCTTCTCCTTCTTCTCCTCCTCCCTCTTCCTCTTCCCTTTATCCTCTTTCTTCCTTCTCCCTTCTACTTCCTCCTTCCTGCCCTTCCTTCTTTCCACCTTCCCCTTTCTTTCTCCTTCTCCTTCTTCTTCTCCTCCTCCTCCTCCCTCTTCCTCTTCCCTTTATCCTCTTTCTTCCTTCTACTTCCTCCTGCCCTTCCTTCTCCTTCTCTTCCTTCTTTCCATCTTCCCCTTTCCTTCTCCTTCTCCCTTCTCCTTCTCCTCCTCTCTCTCTTCCTTTTCCCTTTATCCTCTTTCTTCCTTCTACTTCCTTCTGCCCTTCCTTCTCCTTCTCTTCCTTCTTTCCACCTTCCCCTTTCTTTCTCCTTCTCCTTCTCCTCCTCCTCCTCTCTCTTCCTCTTCCCTTTATCCTCTTTCTTCCTTCTCCCTTCTACTTCCTCCTTCCTGCCCTTCCTTCTTTCCACCTTCCCCTTTCTTTCTCCTTCTCCTCCTTCTCCTCCTTCTTGTTCTTTTCCTCTTCCTCCTCCTCCCTCCCTCTTCCAATATTTTTCTTTTATCTATAAATAATTAAATCCTTAAACGACTGCCTGTAATTCATTGCATTGGACCATGGGGGGGGGGGGAACCACACCCACTGGTGGAAGGAACATTTCAGGAGGCACGCCTTAATTTCTTCATTGCTTTGACACTTGTTTTCCCAAACTTCCAATGCTCTAAAATGCTCCGCATTTGGGTTCCTTCTGTGTGAAACACACTTCCTTTGAAGTCAAGATCATTTTATATCTCGCCTGACCATCAGATCGTTTCAATTCCCAGAGCGGTAGGGAGGAAATCCAATGTTTCCTGAGAATACGGACCATGAGAGATTCACGAAGCAATGGTGTTGCTTAACTTTGACATGGTAGAAGCGAAAGTGGCTGGGTAAACAGAATGAGAGAGTCGGAAGGGACCTTGGAGGTCATCTAGGCCAACCCCACAGAATAGACTTCAAGCCCTCGCAGATAGTCGCTGACTTATGCCTGTTTGTTTCATGACCATTGGAAGTCTACGGGACCACCAATAGCCTCCCACCGGCCAGTACGCTCCCATAGAGAGGGGCTCCTCCGGGTGCCGTCAGCCAAACAATGCCGACTGGCGGTCCCTAGGGGGAGAGCCTTCTCTGTGGAGGCACCTACGATCTGGAACGAGCTCCTCCCGGAGATATGGAGGATCCCGGATCTGCGCACCTTCCGCAGATTTTATTTCATCAAGCTGGCCTGGCCTAAATCCTCTCCCCTTTTTAAATGTAAATTTTAATTTGTTTTTAAATGATGGGATATTTTAAATTCAGCCAAATTATTTAATTCGCTTTTAGTCTATTTTAAATTTTTGTATTTATGTGTTTTATCTTCTGGCTGTTCACTGGCCCTGAGTCCTTCGGGAGTAGAGCAGTATAGAAATTTAAATAAATGAAATGAAATGAAATGAAATGAAATGAAATGAAATGAAATGAAATGAAATGAAATGAAATGAAATAATGAAGTTACATCGGCACTGTGGGGGAAAAGTGACTTTAGAATCAGAATCAAAACAGAGCTGGGAGGGGCCTTGGAGGTCTTCTAGTCCAGCCCCCTGATCAAGCAGGAGACCCAAATCCATTTCAGACAAATGGTTTTCCAGACTCTTCTTAAAAGCCTCCAGTGATGAAGCACCCACAACTCCTGGAAGCCAGCTGTTCCTCTGCTTAATTGCCCTCACCAATCTTCATGAGGGTGTCAAACTCAAGCGTGCTTAGATCTGGCCTATGGGGCCAACCTGGAAACAGAGAAGGACCAGCATGTGGTGACTCTGCCAGCGAAAAAGAGAGCTCAGGAGGGCTGCGTACGGCCCTCCCGAGCAGGGGCGAAATCTTGGACCCTCTGCACATGCGCAAACCCTTCTGCAGCCTGTTAAAAAACAGGTTACTTCCTAGTTAAAACCAGAAAGTAATGACGGGTGAGTGGGCGGAGCCTCGCACCGCCATTGCTACCGGTTCTCCAAACCACTGGCCGCCATCGCTACCGATTCGTCCGAACCGGGAGCATTTCACCCCTGTTCCCGAGCTCCAATTTTGCCGGCAGAGGGTTGCAGCTGAAAACGGAGCTGTTTTTGCTGGCAGAGTCCTCGGGCCACGACACGCACCCCCGACATGAGTGACGGCGAGCCGGCCGTGCCCATCCCAACCCATCAAACACAACCGTGATGCGGCCCTCAATGAAATTGAGTTTTGACACCCCTGCTCTACGATGACTATAAACCTATTTATGTGTGTTGATTATTTTTTTTTCCCCCCAGCTCACATCAAGCTGAGCCAACAAACCTGGGCCTAAAATAACCCAACTTTCATTTATCAAATAGCAGAAGAGGAAACACCTTGTGGGAGTTTTCTGGCCAAATAAAAAAAAATGATGTGGCTAAAGAGAAGTCGGGTGGGTGGGGGCAGATCCTGAACCCGTGGCTCTTATCCAAAAAAAAAAAAAAAAAATGAAAAATAAGAAAAAATAAATAAATAAACCCAAGATCTAGCTAGAATCCTTCTGTCCATTTCCAGAATTCAATAAAGGGAGAACCTGAGCAGTTTTTACTAGGGATTTCCATGGAAAACCATACCAAGGAAATATATTATTTAATATTACATATACTGACAGTATATGTAATATACTGTCAGTATATTGTATACTGGCAGCCTGCATAGTCCATACGCAAAATTGGAAGAAGGAAAATCCACCATCAGAAGAAGATTTAATTAGAAAAAATTTAGAATGCGCAGAGATGGACAAAAGAACTCAAGGAGAAAGAGGATACAGAATATTACAAAGTGTGGTGTAGATGGTATGAATGGTTGGAGAACAGGAAAAAATGAGAAAGAAGAATAAAGGAGAAAGGGGGGGAAATGTTGAAGATCAAGGTACAATGTAGACGAAATAAAGAAAGATGGAAAACAATTGTTGAACAAGACAAAGTTAAAATAGGTGTAAATAGCAAGAAAGGATCACTTCGAGGTAGCTGTAGGAAAAAGTGATATGTATATAAATGCTGGGTGTTTGTGTCTTGTTTTAATGTATTCAAAATAAAAAACTTTAAAAAAAAGTAAAAAAGAATAAATAAATAAATAAACCCAAGATCTAGCTAGAATCCTTCTGTCCATTTTTGGGCCAAGAAACTTCACAACAGAATGAAACAGAAGTCCAAAGATTGCAGATTGCCTAGAAAAATTTAAACCCATATAGGTTGTCCTTGACTTACAACAGTTGGTTTCGTCACCGTTCAAAGTTACAACAGCACGGAAAAATGTGACTTACAACCAGGTTTCACACTTACGACCGTTGCAGCCTTCCCATGGTCACGTGATCAAAATTCAGACGTTTGGACAACTGACTCGTATTTATGACGATTGCCATGTCCCGGGGTCACGTGATCCGTTTTTGTGACCTTCTGACAAGCAAAGTCAATGGGGAAGCTAGATTCACTTAACAACCGTTGTTACTAACTTAACAACTGCAGGGATGCACCGTGGCGAGAAAGTTTGTAAACTGAGGCAAAGCTCACCTAACCACCGTCTCGCTTAGCAATGGAAATTTCATTGTGGTTATAAATTGAGGATGACCTGGCAATTGGTTCACTGTAGAAATTTATTCTCAGGGAACTGGAATGTGTGAATAAGTCATCAAATACCAAACATTTTGCGTATCAGTTCCTAATTACCACAAACCCAGTGCTTTCCAAGAGGGTCAAATCAAATATAATGGTTTAAGAGAACCTTAGATTAACAGATTAATAGAGTTGGAAGGATTGTCTGGTGACAGTGTTTGTTGTGGCCCGTCAGCGGCTTGTGCAGCTAGTAGGTGATTCTGACAGCGAGGAGGCTGGTGTGGTGCTGCGCCAGCAGCCTGTGCAGCTGGCACTCGAGTCAGACAATGAGGAGGCTGGAGAAGATGGGGTGCCAGAGGTGGGGATTCAGCCAGGGCCTTCAGAACCTCCAGAAGCTCCTTTAAGTGAAGAGGACGAAGAGGAGGAGCCTCTTCTCGATGCACGGGCACGCAGAGCTGCCAAAAGGCAGGAGTGGCTCCTCAGGAGGAGGTCTCCTCGACAGTAAGGCTTGGGGCTAATTGGCCACTCCCTTAGCCTATTTAAGGAGGAACGCCAATTGCAGCAAGCTGTAAGGAACAACTTTACTTCACTCTCCTTTGTGTCCGGATTCTCTGCAAATTGCTTCTGGGCTTTCTGCCAACTCTAGTAAAACTGTGATTACTTTATCTTAGAATTCTTGTAGGCTGTTAAGACAGTTTTATTAACAGCCTTTGGTTGATAAAGACTGAGTTATTTTAGTAAATTAAGTTTTGTACAAACTTTGTGTGTGCTGCGTTCTTTGGGATCCGTAGCTAGGGCAGAACAGTGTTATGAAGCTTTGACTCAATCAGAATAGAGCTGAAAGGGACCCTGGAGGTCTTCTAGTCCAGCCCTCTGATGAAGCAGGAGATCCTATACCATTTCAGACAAGTGGCTGTCCAGTCTCGTCTTAAAAACCTCCAGTGATGAAGCAGCCACAACCTCTGGTGGCAAGCTGTTCCACTGGTTAAATTGTCCTCGCTGTTAGGAAGTTTGACTTAGTATGATGGCTGAGCCAGGAGACGTAAGCAGTGAAGCATAGAGGAATAGAACAAAAAGAGAATTTAACAGAATAACAGAATTGGAAGGAACCTTGGAGGTCTTCTAGTCCAACCCCTTTGCCCAGGCAGGAAACCCTATACCATTTCAGACAAATGGTTGTCCAATCTCTTCTTAAAAACCTCCAGTGTTGAAGCATTCGCAACTTCTGGAGGCAAGTTGTTCCACTGGCTAATTGTCCTCACTGTCAGGAAATTTCTCTTCGGTTCTAGGTTGCTTCTTTCCTTGATGAGTTTCCATCCGTTGCTTCTTGTTCTGCCTTCAAGTGCTTCGGAGAATAGCCTGACTCCCTCTTCTTTGGGGCAGCCCCTCAAATATTGGAAGACTGTTATCCTTGGCCAAGAGCCTTGGTGGCGCAGCAGACTAAAGTGCCGTTAAGTAGCATCAGCTGCCTGCAATTACTGCAAGTTCAAAGCTCACCAGGCTCAAGGTTGACTCAGCCTTCCATCCTTTCGAGGTAGGTAAAATGAGGACCCGGATTGTGGGGGCAATAAGCTGACTTTGTATAAAAAAGAATACCGCTTGGGAGGGGGGCGAAAGCCCTATGAAGCAGGTATATACAAAAGTATGAAGGCTATTGCTTAACGCATTGTAAGCCGCCCTGAGTCTCCGGAGAAGGGCGGCATATAAATCGAACCAATAAATAAATAAATAAAATCCTGTCACCCCTGATTCTTCTTTTCTTTAGACTAGTCAAAGCCAAATCCTGCAACCGTTCTTCATATGTTTTAGTCTCCAGGCCTTTAATCATCTTAGTTGATCTTCTTTGCCCTTTTTCCAAAGTCTCCACATCTTTTTTTTTGTAACGCGGTGACCAAAACTGGATGCAGGATTCCAGGTGTGGCCTTACTAAGGCTTGATAAAGTGGTACTAATACTTTTTTTTTTTTTAATTTGATTTATATGCCGCCCTTCTCCGGAGACTCAGGGCGGCTTACAGTGCGTTAAGCAATAGCCTTCATACTTTTGTATATTTATACAAAGTCAGCTTATTGCCCCCACAAACTGGGTCCTCATTTAACCTACCTTAGAAAGGATGGAAGGCTGAGTCAACCTTGAGCCTGGTAAGATTCGAACCTGCAGAAATTGCAGGCAGCTGTGTTAATTACAGGGTGCATTAAACCACTGTACTACCAAGGCTCTACTTCACGTTCCTTTTTTTTTTAACGTTCACATTCAAAGTACTAATTCTTTTTTTCCTTCACTCTTTCAAGTAACGAATAGAAGAACTCAAAAAGTCCAAACAAGAAAAATGAAGTCTACTCCTATTTTTGTTCTTACATACAAAGACACCCTATTCCCCTCTTATTGCTTACAATCATTGTTTCTGGTTTCAGAGAATGACTTTTAGACTTACTTAGACTAATATTTTTAGGGGACGCGGTGGCTCAGGGGCTAAGACGCTGAGCTTGTCTATCGAAAGGTCAGCAGTTCAGCGGTTCGAATCCCTAGTGCCGCGTAACGGGGGGAGCTCTCATGACTTGTCCCAGCTTCTGCCAACCTAGCAGTTCGAAAGCACATTAAAAAAATGCAAGTAGAAAAATAGGGACCACCTTTGGTGGGAAGGTAACAGCATTCCGTGCGCCTTTGGTGTTGAGTCATGCCGACCACATGACCACGGAGACGTCTTTGGACAGCGCTGGCTCTTCGGCTTAGAAACGGAGATGAGCACCGCCCCCTAGAGTCGGGAACGACTAGCACATATGTGCAAGGGGTACCTTTACCTTTACCTTTAGACTAACTTTATTGTCGATTTCATTTTAACTTTTTAACAAATTGTCACTTTGAATGCACATTCATCGGCATGCGTTAAAATGAAATTTCGCCGCAATACAGCTCTCAAAGGGTCACCGCCTCCCATATGTGCTACATAAACAGGACAAAATAAATAAATAGATAAATACAAGATGACATTCAAAGCAACATGCAAAACAACTGGGATCCTTCGTCCGCCTACGATCCCTTTGACATTGGAAATCCACCCTGGTTTAAACTGAGATTGCTGCCCCCCCCCCCCAAAAAAAGACAGCAGGGTGGTCTAACGATTAACAGGTTTCTCCTGCAGTTGCTTGCTGTGATTTACGAAGGTGTGGCTGGTTTTGTGTGTGCCTGTGGCTGTCTCCTTCCCCAGGGATGCTGTTGGTGGAACAAAGGGCTGTGTTTACAATGATGCTGTCCAGACCTTTGCCTTTGCCTTCACCCCCATCCCATCCCATTATTTGCCTCCATGGCAACCATACATTCTCCACTTAGCCATCAAAGGGGGCTTTGTTGCGCCTTCAGTTTGCCTGCCCTGGAGAGAGAGAAAGAGATACAGAGAGAAAGATACAGAGAGAAAGATACAAAGAGAGAGAGAGATACAGAGAGAGAGAGAGTGAGAGAGAGAGAAAGATTATATATATATATATAATCTTTCTATATCTCTGTATCGGTATGTATATGTGTGTGTGTGTGTGTGTGTGTGTGTGTGTGTGTGTGTGTGTGTGTGTGTGTGTGTGTGTTTTCTTTCCTTTTCGTAGGCTTTATGTGTATTTCTCTTTAGCCAGGTTCTTCCTACGTAAACCAAGATTTTTATGCAGCCCTAGTTCAGTGAAATCACAATCCACTCCTTATTTCTAGATTGAATCTCTCCTTGATCAGTTTCCACCCATTATTCCTTGTCTGGCCTTCAGGTGCCTTGGAAAATATCTTGAATTCCCTCCTCTCTGTGGCAGCCCCTCAAATATTGGAAGGCTGCTCTTGTGTCTCCCCTGGTCCTTCTCTTCACTAGACTAGCCATGCCCAGTTCCTGCAACCGTTCATCGTATGTTTTAGCCTCCAGTCCCCTAATCATCCTGGTTGCTCTTCTCTGCACTCTTTCTAGAGTCTCAACATCTTTTTTATAGTGTGGTGACCAAAATTGGATGCAGTATTCTAGGTGTGGTCTTACTAAGGTTTTGTAGAGTGGTATTAGTCTCTCCCTTGATCTAGATTGTATCCCTCTGTTAATGCAGTTTAGGATTGCATTGGCTTTTTTGGCTGCCACTGCACAAGGCTGGCTCATATTTAGCTGGTTGTCCACTAAGACGCCAAGATCCCTCTCCCAGTTACCGCTATTAAGCCTGGTTTCTCCCAGTCTATAGGTGTCCTTTCAGTTTTCTTGCCTAAGTGTAAGACTTGACTTTTCTCTACATTGAATTTCATTTTGTTAGATAGGGCCCAGGGTTCACGTCTGTCCAGAATCCATCTGGATCTGGAGCTTATCATCTATAGTGTTGAGCTAGTCCTCCCAGCTTAGTCTCATCCGCAAAATTTGGTATATTAATGTAGGATATTTTAGAATAGAAGATATTCTATAGAATAGAACAGGGGTCTGCAACCTTAAATACTCAAAGAGCCATTTGGACCTGTTTCCCACAGAAAACACCGGGAGCCACAAAACCTGACATGGCCAACTCAATGTCACTCACTTCAACCAGTCACATGATCCCCTAGCCATGCCTACCCAGCCGGTCATTAGGGCAGAGAACGACTTGTTAAAAAACATTGGGAACCACAAAATCCTTTTGACATTTATCAAATCCTTTTGATATCTCTCTCTCCCCCTCCCTCCCTCCTTCCCTCTCTCTCCCCCCTCTCTCCCTCTCTCTCTGTATCTCTCTATGTCTCTCTCTCTCCCTCTCTCTCTCTGTATCTCTCTATGTCTCTCTCTCTCCCTCTCCCTCTGTATCTCTCTATGTCTCTCCCTCTCCCTCTCTCTCTCTGTATCTCTCTATGTCTCTCTCTCTCCCTCTCTCTCTCTATCTCTCTATGTCTCTCTCTCTCCCTCTCTCTGTATCTCTCTGTCTCTCTCTCTCCCTCTCTCTCTGTATCTCTCTATGTCTCTCTCTCTCCCTCTCTCTCTGTATCTCTCTCTGTCTCTCTCTCTCTCTCCCTCTCTCTCTGTATCTTGCCGTCTCTGCCCTGGCTGCTTTTTCTATCCCCCGCCGTCACCCTTACCTTCTCAGGCCAGGCGAGGAGTGACTGGGAGGGGAGGGCAAGGGGCGGGGCCAGCCAGTGGTGGGATCACCCGACAGGGAGCCACAGCAGAGGGCCCAAAGAGCCGCATGCAGCTCCAGAGCTGCAGGTTGCTGACCCCTGGAATAGAATAACAGAGTCGCGAATGACCTTGAATGACCTGCTCAAGCAGGAGACCCTACACTACACTATTTCAGAGAAGTAAAACATTTTCAAATAATAAAGAAATCAAGAAAGTCCCGTTGCCTTTTGCAAAAGCCACTTCGCGGACGACGCGTCTTCCCTAGAGGTTTTACAAGCCTTTCCACCAGCAGGAAAGTGACAGTGGGGCAGATAAAGCCATCCACATCCAGACACCGCCACTGCAGGACTCCAAATGTTCCTTTGTTGTCCCATCGGCATTGTAATCCCAGTGGGATGATGAGGTCATGAGTGACACAGATCAGACATGAGGGCCCGGCTGACAAGATTAAGGAGGCAGAAGATCTCCAGGCATGCAAGAGGTAGAGAGACAGGACTTCTAAAAATCCCCTCCAGGCCCCCAGCATTTGGACAAGATTCCAGGTACTCCTTAACTTATGACCTCCATGGAGCCCAAATTTCCATGGCAAAACAAGACAGCTGTAAAGTGGGTTTAGCCCAGGGGTGAAATGCTACCCGTTGAACCGGTAGTAAAAAAAATGCTACCGGTTAGTCCAAACTGGTATTTCCAACGATCAGCTGTGCTGCGCAATTTATATTCGTTAGAAAGCAGAAAATCCTGCCTCCAGAAGTTGTAAATGCTCCAAACACTGGAAGTTTTTAAGAAGAGATTGGACAACCATTTATCTGAGGTGGTGTAAGGTTTCCTGCCTAAGCAGGGAGTTGGACTAGAAGACCTCCAAGATCCCTTCCAACTCTGCTATTCTATTCTATTCTGTTCTATTTCTACCCTACCCTACCCTACCCTACAGTACACTACCCTACCCTACCCTACCCTACCCTACCCTACCCTACCCTACCCTACCCTACCCTACCCTACTCTACTCTACTCTACTCTACTCTACTCTACTCTACTCTACTCTACTCTACTCTATTCTATTCTATTCTATTCTATTCTATTCTATTCTACCCTACCCTACCCTACCCTACAATACTCTACCCTACCCTACCCTACCCTACCCTACCCTACCCTACCCTACCCTACCCTACCCTACCCTACCCTACCCTATTCTATTCTATTCTATTCTATTCTATTCTATTCTATTCTATTCTATTCTATTCTATTCTAATATTCTAGTCTATAACATCCTATAATAGTCTATAACATTAAATAATATTCTATTCTATTCTAAATAGATCAACAGTCCCTGGTAAAGAAGGCGCTCACAACCAGAATTTGCAGCATCTTCAATGGATAGAAAAACGGTGCCAGTAATACCTCTGAACTTCTATTTGCAGCTCTTCCTTCAGAATGGATTGCATTCACACAGCGCTCTAAACCAGACCCGATAAAGACTAGCGTTGCCTTCCCCACAACCTACCAAAGCTTGTTGGTGTCAACTTGCAAAGCTTTCAAGTTGCCCTAAGCAATTATGGCAACTGGTGGCGCAGCAGACTAAAGCACTGTTATTAATATCAGCTGCCTGCAATTACTGCAAGTTCACCAGGCTCAAGGTCGACTCAGCCTTCCATCCTTTCGAAGGTAGGTAAAATGAGGACCCGGATTGTGGGGGCAATAAGCTGACTTTGTATAAAATATATACAAAAGTATGAAGGCTATTGCTTAATGCATTGTAAGCCGCCATGAGTCTCCGGAGAAGGGTGGCATATAAATTTAATTTAAAAAAAAAATTATTAGGGCATCTTTCGGAAACTTCACAATTGACTCATTCTGAACTCGGTTTGCCTTTCCTGCGGCATCGTGTGTGTCCTAAAGCCAATCCTTCGGTCAGTTTACGATTGATTACGGCAGGCAAATCCAGGAAAAGAGGTTCATTCTGTAACGGTGAAGAGGTGAAGTCAGTTGTGCGAATGCCACCAACATATCTCGCTTTTGGAAAAAAGGGACGATTGAGTCAGCATTCAATTGGGAATGAAGCCAGGATAGAGCCATGGGGATTTTGAGGAGGGGAGGGGGCACGATTTCCCCCCCCCCCTGCCTTTGTTTGTGTGCATTTAACCCAAAACCAACAATAGTCAGAAACTCTGTTGCCAAATTTTCACACGACACCCACTTGTCTCTTCCGGATCATCATTGTCTATCACCCTCCCCAAAATGGTTACGTTGCCATTCCTTTCTCACATCCAGTTTAAATGTTTGCTTAATTACATCATCTCCTAGCATGCTCCTCGGGCCAACAATTCTAGCATTCACATGGTAGAAGGCATAATAAAAGAAGGCAACGCACACCCCAGTCGGCCACCCAATTGCCACAGAGCTGAACAGAAGCGCCAACATTTTAACCGTCCTGGGCTCTTTCAACGCTGAAGAATGAGCCAAGGAGATTGTGTTGCTTTCCTTGGGGTCAAAAATTTAACACAAAAATTTAACGGCCTGGATTAATCCGCAAAGGACCCCCCCCCCCCAGTTTGTTTTTTGTGAAGTTCCGTTGGCAACCTTCACAAGAGTCTATTTTATTTTTTATTTATTTATTTATTTATTATTCGAATTTCTATACCGCCCTTCTCCTTTCGGACTCAGGGCGGTGAACAGCCAAAATAAAAACATTTATACATAAAGTACGATTAAAAATAGATTTAAAATAATTAAATTTGGCCCATAGTTTAAAATTTATCAATTTAAAATCCATATCAAAATTTAAAACCAACCATAAAATCATAAAATCAAGAGAGACCGGCTAACTGAAAGAGGTGAGTTTTTAGGGCCCGACGAAAAGTCTGGAGGTCGGAGATCACTCGTATCTCTGGGGGTAGATTGTTCCAAAGGGTAGGTGCCACCACAGAGAAGGGTCTCCTCCTGGGGGTCACCAGCCAGCATTGTCTAGCCGACGGCACCCTGAGGAGGCCTTCTCTGTGGGAGCGAACTGGCCGGTGGGAGGCTACCGGTGGCAGAAGGCGGTCCCATAAGTACCCCGGCTCTAAGCCATTTTATTTTATTTTTTTTAAAAAAATCTTTATTTACATTTTCGGTTAAAAAGAAAAGACAACACAACATAAAATGACACACAAAAAAACAATACAACAATAAACAAGCATACTTCTATGTAGTACCTTAATAAACAAATATTCGGTACTATAACTCTATATTATAATCCGGAGAAGACAGAACAGCTTATATACCTTAATACATCAGTTAGGTCTATCCGACCTCACTTATCTTATATAGTATAAGTTTCTCAATAGATACCATTCCTCATCTAATGTGGGTTATAATTTCCTCTTTTCTAACCATTTATAAAATTTTTCCCAAGCTAAACCTACTTGTGTTTGCTCTCTATCCTTTAATTTTTTAGTTTTAATATCTGCTTCTGCACATTCTAATTTTTTTTTTATAATAGCCTCCTCTGTTGGGATATTTTGATTTTTCCAAAGTTGAGCGTACGTCAATCTCGCCGCTGTAATGATATGTAGTGCCAAATACAGTGTAAACCTAATTCTGGGAGATGTAGTCCATTCACCTGCAAGTTGCCAAGGTTGAGAAATACTGAGGTTGTGTGTCCGTACAACATGCTAACCCCGACTTGGATGTTCACCTTACTTTATTATTTAGTCACGTGGCTTCTTAAGACCTTGCATGGACCCAGCTCATTTGGTGAATAATGTAACCCTTCCATAAGCGGGTTAAAAGGATTGTGCGAATTTGCCAGGGCCGAGAAGGAGCGTTGCAGAGCCTCTACCCTTAACAATGGCTCACAATGAATCATTTATATAATGAAGCTATCTTGAAAAGCAAAAGGAACCCTCCAGAAATTCACAAGGCCGAACTTCTCTCTGGAGGGAGACAATTGAGGAAATGCACTTTCACAAAGCTATTTTTTTAAAAGGAAAAAAAAAATCAGCAGAAACGGCAGGAAATCAAAGATGACTTTGGAATAGTTGTAAGGGTTGCGTCGGATAGGCTCACAATGCCATCTGCTAGAGACTCTGTGATTCAAAGGAAACGCTCATTATGTGGCTATATCCTGCCACCCAACAATGTAAAGGGCTGCGCTCAATACACTCCTTGAAATGGACTCGGGAAAAGTACCTTTGGCCTGGTCCCTTAATTCAGTTTTTTTCCTAACTTTGAGGCGCCTAAATTTGAGGGAAGGGGAGACAAGAATTCCCGTATCTTGCTCCCTGAAGCTTCAACTCATGCCTTGCACTCTGAAATGACCTCAAACGTATTTTAATCTTCCTCTGTGTGACAGATCAGGAAAGGGATGCTATGATCGGTCCCCTGTTCTTCCTTTTCACCTTCCTCCCACTTCTCTTCAAAGCATATCCATGGTCTCTTTGCTGGCACCTGTTCCAGTTTGTCTGGAACCTGGAACCTTTACAAAGGAATTTACACAGAGATGATCCGGGGAGAAATCGGAACCACCGATCATCATCCTGCCTAGTGCTGTAGTCCTACACAAGGATATTGCTCTCTCTCTCTCTCTGCCTATTATGACTTCATTTTAAAGATGCCAAAAAAAAAAAATTATCTATCTATCTATTTATCTATCTATCTATTTATCTATCTATTTCTCTATCTATCTATCTATCATCTCTGTCTATATCTATCTATCTTATCTATCTATCTATCCATCCATCCATCCATCCATCCATCCATCCATCCATCCATCCATCCATCCATCCATCCATCTATCTATCTATCTATCTATCTATCTATCTATCTATCTATCTATCTATCTATCTATCTATCATCTCTGTCTATATCTATCTATCTTATCTATCTATCCATCCATCCATCCATCCATCCATCCATCTATCTTATCTATCTTATCTATCTTATCTATCTATCTATCTATCTATCTATCTATCTATCTATCTATCTATCTATCTATCTAATCTATCTTTGTCTGTATCTATCTATCTTATCTATCATCTATCTATCCATCCATCCATCTATCTATCTCTCTTATATCTATAGCTGTCTGTATCGATCGATCAATCTAATCACCTCTATCTATCTATCTATCCATCCATCCATCCATCCATCCATCCATCCATCCATCTATCATCCATCTATCTATCTATCTATCTATCGATCTATCGATCTATCTATCATCTATCTATCCATCCATCCCATCCATCTATCTATCTATCTATCTATCTATCTATCTATCTATCTATCTATCTATCTATCTATCTATCTATCTATCTATCTATATCTGTCTGTATCGATCAATCGATCTAATCACCTATATCTATCTATCTATCTATTTATCTATCTATCTATCTCTTATATCTATATCTATCTGTATTTATCTATCTATCTAATCATCTATATCTATCTATCTATCTATCTATCATATCTGTCTGTATCTATCTATCTATCTAATCATCTATATCTATCTGTTTATCTATCTATCTATCTATCTATCTATCTATCTATCTATCTATCTATCTATCTGTATCTATCTATCTATCTATCTAATCATCTATATCTATCTGTCTATCTATCTATCTATCTATCTATCTATCTATCTATCTATCTATCTATCTATCTATCTATCTATCTATCTATCTATCGTATCTGTATCTGTATCTGTATCTGTATCTAAAAAACTGTCCAAAAACTGGTCACAAGTCACTTTTTCCAGTGCTGTTGTAACTTCAAACAGTCACTAAGTGAACTGTTCGTAAATCGAGGACTACCTATACCCCACTAGACTTTTCAGCTTTGCCAAGCGGATTTTTCCCCGGCAGCTTCGCTCCGTTTCGTTTGCAAGCAGCCGTGCCCTTCCCTTCTACCCGGATCCGTTCTTGCCAACCGAACTAATGGAGAGTGAAATTGGGTAGGAATGTCGGGGAAGTCTGCAGCTTTTATCTTTAAAACAACCAGCTGCATTCCTCTGGGCCTCTGGCAAGATTAAAGAATGAGCTAACTAAAGCCTAGAATTTGGAGGGTTACCCAGACAACCTCCTGGCATTTTTCAAGCCAGCCCACCAGGAAGGATTGAATGAATTGGGCTGCAAACTTTCCTTCAAGGTTTGGGCAGTTTTGGAAGAAACCTTGGAGTTTGGTGAAGGCAGATTCCACGCCTTACAATACTCGGCTTCACCTTCCACCTCCCAGCATTTTGTAAACCTCACAGTTCCTTCTTAAAAGTTTTAAAAAGGAGAACAAACCCGAATGACACTACAGCATCCGAATTTCTCCAGGGTTTTAGTGCCACGGATGGAACAAAACGCAGGAAGTCCTCCACTTACGACCACCACAACCAACCGAGCCCCGAATTTCTACTGCTAAGCCAGACAGTTGTTAAGGGAGCTTTGCCCCGTTTTATGACCTCTCCTGCCGCAGTTCACTGCAGTTGTTAAGCGAGTAACACGGTTGTTATGTGAATCTGGCTTCCCGGTGGGTTTTGCTTTTTTCAGAAGGTCGCAAAAGGGGGAATCAGAGGACCCCGGGGACACTGTGACCGTCGTAACTATGAGTCGGTAGCCAAGTGTCTGAATTTTGATCACCTGACCACGGAGAGGCTGCAACGGTTTTAAGACTGAAAAAACGGTCATAAGTCTCTTTTTTCAGTGGCCGTTATAACTTTGAACCGTCACTAAAGGAACTGTAAATTGAGGATTACATAAATCGGCATCACATGATGTATTATTGGGACTTTTTTCACCTCCAAGAAATTAAAAGACGCTTGCTCCTGGGGAGGAAAGCCAGGGCAAATCTAGACAGCATACTAAAAAGCAGAGACATCACCCTGCCAACAAAAGAGCGTATAGTCAAAGCTACGGTTTTCTCAATTGCAATGGATGGCTGTGAAAGTTGGACCATAAGGAAGCCGGAGCACAAATGTGATATTATTAGCTAGTTTTAGAAAATACACTTTTCCCCAAAAGGTTTCCACAATTTTGGCCACTACTGTACATGTAAGCAGAGTGTCGGATGGACAGCCTGGGGGCCGACAGAGATGGTTGATCCATGCAAATTGCATTTTGGCTGTCAAAGTAAAAATTTACTCCCTTGGGGTCAAGAGACAGGTCCGAGAGAAGCCGAGGGAGGGAGAAACATCTGTGAGCAACGTCTTTGCCCAAGGGACCATGCTGTGCCAGTCTCAAAGCAACAGCTTTATAATGCAATGGAGAAGCAACATGTCTGGAAAGAAGGTGTAATTCCAAGAACAGAGTGGTTGGTTGTGGGGGAGGGAAACACCCTACGTTTTGGTACAACCTCACCTGAACTCTCCTCTCTTGTTCTCTGACAGTGAGAATAATCAACCAGTGGAATAGTTGTGGTTGCTTCAACACTGGAGGCTTTCAAAAGGCTTTCTACTCTAATCTACTCTGCTCTACTCTTCCCCTCCTTCCTTCCTTCCTTCTTTCCTTCATTCTACTCTACTCTACTCTACTCTACTCTACTCTACTCTACTCTACTCTACTCTACTCTACTCTACTCTTCCCCTCCTTCCTTCCTTCACTCACTCTACTCTACTCTACTCTATTCTATTCTTCCCCTCCTTCCTTCCTTCTTCCTTCCTCCCTCCCTTCACTCTACTCTACTCTACCCTACCTACCCTACCCTTCCCTTCCCTTCCTTCCTTCCTTCCTTCCTTCCTTCCTTCCTTCCTTCCTTCACTCTACTCTACTCTACTCTACTCTACTCTACTCTACTCTACTCTACTCTACTCTACTCTACTCTACCCTACCCTACTCTACTCTTCCCCTCCTTCCTTCCTTCACTCTACTCTACTCTATTCTTCCCCTCCTTCCTTCCTTCTTTCCTTCACTCTACTCTACTCTATTCTTCCCCTCCTTCCTTCCTTTATTCTACTCTCCTCTCCTCTACTCTTCCCCTCCTTCCTTCCTTCTTCCTTCCTCCCTCCCTTCACTCTACTCTACTCTACCCTACCCTACGCTACCCTTCCCTCCCTCCCTCCCTTCCTTCCTTCCTTCACTCACTCTACTCTACTCTACTCTACTCTACTCTACTCTACTCTACTCTACTCTATCCTAACTACTCTACTCTACCCCTCCCTCCCTCCCTCCCTCCCTTCCTTTCCCCCACATTCCCTTACAGTTTTATTTTGGCAACCTGAGTGAATTAAATATTCCAGGAATTGAAACTCAGGTTTCAGATTCAGATTGTGGAGAAAATTGTGCTCAGATAGCGCATTGGGGAGAAAAAAGATGGGGGAGAGGGGATGGAAGGAAAGGGAGGGGAGGGGAGGGGAGAGGAAGAGGAAGAGGAAGAGGAGAGGAGAGGAGAGGAGAGGAAGGAAGAAGGAAGGGAAGGGAAGGGAAGGGAAGGGAAGGGAAGGGAAGAGGAAATTGCTTTATTTGTCTATGTTTTGTTCTACTTTGTTAATGGAGATCATCAAACATCAGCTTGGGGGATAGGCCTATATTCCACTCATCCTCACCCCCCATTTCCTTGGCACCTCTCCTGAATTGCTCATTCTGTATCCAGGCTCTGAAGGCGCTTCCTGCCCTCCAAGCCTTCTTCTCCAGGCTGGGGTAGTAAGCCACTGGCCGAGACCAACTCTGGTGTTCCCCTGGCATCATCATCATCATCATAATCCCCCTTTGAATTCCAGACATTATTCCTCGGAGCCTCCTTGCTCGGTCTCCGGAATGGATCATGCCTTTCAAATAATCATTTCGGATTAAGCGAGGGAGCAAGAGCCAGGCGTCAAGCAAGCCAAGCTTGGGTCCCTGCCCAGACCCGGGTTTCAAGGTGTGGAGAAGCTCCAAAGCTCTGTTTTCTTTCTCGGTTGCCTCAGGCAGACGACGGATTAAACTACATCTGACTCACCCAGGAATCTCCCAAAATTCACCCGCAAAGGACAAAAAAAAAAAAAGACGTTTGCAGCATTTGCTCGGAAGGATGGTGCCACAGTTGAAACAGGAAGAAGAAACGGAATTAAATATCATTTAGAGCAGGGGTCTCCAACCTTGGCAACTTTAAGACTTGGGGACTTCAACTCCCAGAGTTCCTCAGCCAGCTTTGCTGGCTGAGGAACTCTGGGAGTTGAAGTCCCCAAGTCTTAAAGTTGCCAAGGTTGGAGACCCCTGATTTAGAGAGCGTCCTCGACTTACAAACACTCGTTTAGTGACCGTTCAAAGAGAACAGCGCTGAAAAGAAAGTGATTTATGGCTCTATTTCACACTTAACGGCAGCTATGCCGTTCCCCATGGTCCCGGGATCAAACTTTGGACCAGGGGTGGGTTCTAAATTTTTTTACTACCGGTTCTGTGGGCATGGCTTATTTTGTGGGTGTGGCTTGGAGGTCATGTGACTAGGTGGGTGTGGCTAGCTGGTCAGAGTCATTTCTGGAAGGTCCTCGCACTTACGACCCGACTCATTTGTTTGCTTTTAACACTGATCAGCTGTAGGGCGGCCCTTTGAAGCCCCGCGGCAAGAGTTTAAACAGTTTTTTTTCCCTCTAGTCATCAGCTGGGACTCAGGAGGCAGCAATAGATTGGGGGTGGGACCAAATAAAAGGTAAGAATAACGTGGGGTTGGGGGGAGAACCGGTTTGGTGATGTCATATCATCACCGCTACCGGCTCGGCCGAACCGGACCGAACCGGGAGGAACCCACCACTGCTTTGGACACTTAGGGTGTATTTATGACTTTTTGCAGTGTCCTGGGGTCATGGGATCACCTTTGGCAACCGTCCCAGCTGGCTTCTGACAAGCGAAGTCAATGGAGGAAGCCGGATTCGCTTAACGACCACACAATTCGCTTATCAACGGCAGAGATTCCCTTGAGGACTTTGAGGGAAATGTTGGAAGAGATCGCCCCAGGAAAATCCGGGGCCTCTGGAGGGCCTCCGGAGGACTGGGGGAGGCCTTTTTCACCCTCCTGGAGGCTCCAGGAAAGCCTCCAGAGCCTGGGGAGGGCAAAAAACGGGCCTACTGGAAATCCAGAAAGGGCCGTTTTTGACCTCCGGAGGCTTTAGGGAGGCCTGCTAGGTCCAAAAACGGGGCGTGGGGAGGTAGGGGAGTGTGTGCAGGAGGTAGGGGAGTGCGGGGGGGGTCGCACATGCCTGCACAGGGGGGTGGGGCAACACGGAGGAGTTGCACACACATGCACTGGGGGGAGGGCGTTTGTGGGGGGCATTGCATTATGGGTGTGGGCACACACACGCGTGCTATCACGCATGCACGTGTGCTTTTGGCACCTGAGGAAAAAAAAGGTTAGCCATCACTGGTATGCAGTATAGGTAGTCCTCGACGTATGACCACACTTAAGCCCCAAATTTCCTTAGCTAAGCGAGACAGTTGTTAAGCAGATTTTGCTCCAATTTTCGACCTTTCTTACCGCAGTTGCTCAGTGAACCACCGAAGTTGTTAAGTGAATCAGGCGGTTGTTAAGAGAACCTGGCTTCCACAATTGACTTTGCTTGTCTGAAGGTCTCAAAAGGGGAATCACCTAACCCCGGGACACTGCAACGGTCATAAATATGAGTCGGTGGCCAAGAGGCTGAATTTTGATCACATGACCATGGGGGATGCTGCTACGGTCGTAAGTAAAAACGGTCATAAGTTACTTCTTTTTCATTGCCGTTGTAACACTGAATGGCCATTAAACAAATGGTCATAAGTTGAGGACTACCTGCATATCCAATCCAAAAATCAAAATACATAGCCAGCAGCTCTGCTGTTTACTGTCGTAAGTTTCTCCATCAATGCATGATTAACTTCAGGGATTTTGAAGAGTAACCTCGGTGACTTCAAATACTCTCTGGCCACTCCCTGCTTTTTCCAAAAAAAATCCACTCTTTTGTGCCAAGAGAAACAAGACCTATAATATTTGATCCCCCGGCTCATCTCAAGGTCAGGGCTGACAGGTGACAACTGAGCAGGTAGCTTTAATTAAAATGCGGGACCAGATTCCTGTTTGCAAAATCGCCGAGCCGTTCAGGGACTTGATGACAGAATGACAGAGTTGGAAGGGACCTTGGAGGTCTTCTAGTCCAACCTCCTGGTCAGGCAGGAGGTGTCAAACTCAATTTCATTGAGGGCCGCATCAGGGCTGTGGTTGACCATGGGGGGGCGTGAGGGCGTGCCCAACTGGGTGGGTGTGGTCAGCTTGACACCACTCCCCAAACTGCTTCCTCTTTGCATTGGGTAAAAGGTAAAGGTTCCCCTCGCACATATGTGCTAGTCGTTCCCCACTCTAGGGGGCGGTGTTCATCTCCGTTTCAAAGCCGAAGAGCCAGCGCTGTCCGAAGACGTCTCCGTGGTCACGTGGCCGGCGTGACTCAACGCCAAAGGCGCACGGAACGCTGTTACCTTCCCACCAAAGGTGGTCCCTATTTTTTCTACTTGCCTTTTTTACCTGCTTTCGAACTTCTAGGTTGGCAGAAGCTGGGACAAGTCACGGGAGCTCACCCCGTTACGCGGCGCTAGGGACTCGAACCGCCGAACTGCCAACCTTTCGATCGACAAGCTCAGCGTCTTAGCCACTGAGCCACGCTGGCCCGATCTTTCCTCTTCGCATTGGGTAGACCACGACGGCCCCCGCGGGCCGGATCCAACCACATTGTGGGCCAGATTTGGCCCACGGGCCTTGAGTTTGACACCACTGCCCTACATCAATTCAGACCAGTGACTGTCCAGTCTCTTCTTTCACCAACCTATCTGGATTTATGAAACCAGCAGAGGTGTGGTGGGGTGAGGGAATGGTTCTGTGCGAGCGGCTGACAAGCACTCACCTGTGCCGGGCTCCAAGTGTGTCGATGCTGTGCACACATGCTTGCCTTGTGCAAGTGGGGATAGGCATGTATGCATGCACGCTCGCCCACCGTTTCCACGGCCAGGTTGCAAACACCTCATGGCCCATTGGTGGGTCGCAGCCCAGAGGTTGGGACCCCCTGTTCTAATCCAACCCCCTGCTCAAGCAGGACACCATCTACCATGTCAGACAAATGGCTGTCCAATCTCTTCTAAAAAACCTCCAGTGATGGTGCACCCACAACTTCTGGAGGCAAGTTGTTCCACAGGTTTTTTTTTTTTTAATTTGATTTATATGCCGCCCTTCTCCGGAGACTCAGGGCGGCTTACAATGCGCTAAGCAATAGCCTTCATCCTTTTGTATATTTATACAAAGTCAGCTTATTGCCCCCACAATCCGGGTCCTCATTTTACCCACCTTAGAAAGGATGGAAGGCTGAGTCAACCTTGAGCCTTGGCGAGATTCGAACCTGCAGTAATTGCAGGCAGCTGGTCTTAATAACCAGCTTAATAACAGGGTGCCTTAGACCACTGTACTACCAAGGCTCTTGGTTAATTGTTCCGTGTTAT